>JAUMHR010000055.1:7061887-7123643 GCA_032361145.1 Enteromius fasciolatus
CAACAATCGCGTCCCCCGGAAATCCGATCAAATTCAACCAATCAGATGACGACTTCGACACTGCTGAAGTGTTTCCAAAAAAGTGTACCATATGCATCAGACGTTTAGCCAACGTTCGGTGGGCGTGACGTCTGAGGCTGAGACTAACACCACAGCAACTGGCTTTAAAGGAATAGTTCACCCCAAAATAAAAATTACCCCATATTTTACTCACTCTGAAGCCATCCTAGGTGTACATTACTTTCTTCTTTCAGATAAACACAGTCAGAGTTTTGCTGAATTTGTGCTCAAGAAACATTTCTTATTGTTACCAATGTGAAAAACAGTTGTGCTGATTAATATTTTATGATGAATAGAAAGAGGATTTGTTTTTGCACTAATTATCAACATTAGAAATGCCTCTATTGTCACTTCTGGTCAATTTAATGCATTCTTAAAATATAGTGTGCATTAAAAACTCAAATACATACAACTGCCTCTTGATGTCCACCTCTTATAGGTTGCTATTCTACGACATTTTAGATTGGTTCACCCATTCATGCTTTTTCTCTTCTCGCCATTCTTCACTTTCTCTCTTTTTTTCCAGGGCTATCCGGAAACCTGTCATAGCTTCAACCATGCGTAGGGCAGTTCTACCAGACTGGCTGCACTCTGAAGGGATGTCTGGTCAGACTGAGGCCAGAGACATTTGACTGGAGCTGTCATGGACTGGGACACGGGGACAGGTTTCAGTTATAGGCTACAGCTCAACCCCCACATTCTCACTACGCTTAAAGAAAACTCGTAACAGATGAGACCGACCTACAAAAGGAGCCTTCATGTGCATCCATGATTTATCTACCCCAAATCTGCTTCAAAATGCAAACATAAAATGCAGATGAATCTTGAATCTTCATATCTGATAAAGGAGGACCCAGCTGGCTGTACCAAAGCTCCATGTATTTTGTGAAAACTCAGATCCACTTTAAATCTTCAGGACCTTCTACAATGATGTCTGGTAATGCTGTGGGATCTGGCTATATTGTGAACTTTGCTTACAGAAACAGGTTTGTTAACTATTTCCTGCTGGAATGTGACTTTGCCAGACGTGCCCGTCAAGGTTTGTGGTACTACGCAAGCAAAATGTGTCTGGATCCTGCAGGTGCTCCAGGAATTATTTGACATTAGAGATCAACGTATTTGTATTTGTACTGTGAACCCAACTAGACAGTCTGTTTTAGTGGGTTGATTTTTTTTTTCTTTTTATCTTTAGATGATTCTGTTCTAGGAACGACAAGATAAAAAAAACTAGTTCCCCATGTGACAATGACGGCAGCGCTTAAGTTGAAATGATAAGTATCTTTGGTCACAAAAGGCTGTGTTTATGTTGTGTAAATTACAAAGCTCTGCAAGAATTGAGAATTGCAGACGACAGAAAAAAAACAATGACATGTTGCATTGTAGCCTAAAGAAGGCTCAAGTGTGGACTTGCCCAAAAGACCATTCAAAAAACACACATCAAAACATCAAGATACAGTGTGACAAACTGAAAGTGTTCTTGGACATGCAAAACTGCGTAAATGGATTGCTTTGTGAAGACTTGGATTGAAAATAATGATAGGATTCTGAGTTGTAGTGTTGTGACACCATGACTCAGGTTGTGATGTATTAGATTTGATTATGAATTCTCTGTCAAGGTTAGGCAACAACTTTATTCTAATAAGGTGTAAAGTGCATTCGCGTTTAAGTTACATTCCAGACAACATTTTCTACTGAAAGAGGCTAAACTAGTTAAAGGATTATCTTTACTTTGTGAAAAGCAAACTTATTTGTGATGTAGAAAATAGGGTTTTTTTGCTTTTTCAGTCAAAGTTCAGATTACACAATGTGCTTTTACCTGAGGGCAGTGCTGTTCATGTTAAATCTGTACATTCCATGCACTGTCACATTTTTTACATGACATATCCTTTACCAAAAGAAATCTTTGCATTTTGTCATATATTTGTATGCTTTTCAAATCTACAGTTAAGGTCTGTTCTAGCTGATCATAAAACTTATATATTAAATTGATTTGTGATTTTACTATTTAAATTAATTCTGCATATTTGTGGATTTGATATTACATCCAGGTAATTTTGCTTTTTACATTTAAACGTCTCTTTTCGAACATATTATATATGACAGGTTGTTTGTGATTGTTATGAAGCAACTTTTTTTTTTCATTTCTTTTTATACTTTTTATTTGTGCGTATGAGTATGTGTGTGATATGGGAATTAGTTCAGAGATAACAATACTCCCAGCTCGAGCTCTTTTGTGAACTTTTTATTTAAAATAAAGTAAGCTTGCACAACTTTGATACATTTTTAAAGAGAATGTGCTTTTTCTTTCTCTGTAATTATTTGTTTTATTTGGGTCATTCCTACAGCCTGTTTTTTTAAAGCGTGTTTGTTTCATCACAAAGTAGCCTACAGTTTGTGCACTTAAATGTTGTTTACAACATGGCACTATGGTATCAGGCTTTATATATACACACACTTACTAAACTTATTAATAGGCCTACTTTTGTTTAAAATTCTACCATTTGATCTATAAATCCAATAATTATAATTTGAGTGTTGTTATCTAGCCTATCAAAACATCGTCAAATTAGATAATTTACACTTAAAATACAACTACATTATATTATGAAATTATTTAAAATGAATGCTGAGCCCTAACGACACGCAGAGCTGCCGAAACTACATTTCCCACAATGCTTTTCGTGAGGTATTAACAGCTGATTTTCGAGTTCAGCGTCATGGCGAGTCAGAGCTGAGTGGAGAGTTATGTGTGAGATGGAGTGCAGGAGGAAAAACTCAGGCCGATCGAACAGGTATCACAATACAGCTGTCTGCGATCCACCCTTTACTCTACGAACATATATAGATAAGTGATGGGGCAAGCGTCAATGCGTTTTGACGCAGGTGCACCTTTCCCTGACGTTGCTATCTTTTTTGACCCACATCGAGCCAATTATTTCTTGTTATGGTATGGAACGGTTATTCATACTGTGGAATACAACGTTTCATCGTTCTGATGATGAAAGAAAATTAATCATCATAAGAACGTAAATCAGCATTGCGTTAGTTAACCCCCTTCCTTCCCTCCTGCCCCAGTTTCAGCAGGCGGCTGCTGCTGCGCGCTAATGACCCGTTATTATTATAATGAACTATAGACTGAGGTCTCACTCCAGACACGACGTGTGTTTCCATTAGTGCACCATGGAGAGATCACATCCTAACTGATCCCCAAACGAGATTCGACCTCTGAGATGTCGATTTAATAGATAATAATGATTCTTTAATACCAGGTGGTATGACCTATATTTTAATTGAACACACATTATTTTTGTAAAATGTATAGCCTACATTATTATAGTTATATTTTACTTTTGTAGAAGAATTAGAGTGTAGTTGGTGTGGCCAGCTCAAAATAAAAACACTTGCTGCAACCTTTGATGTAAAATATAAGTACAGTGTGAGATTTTTAGTTCTCTGTTTCAATAATTTGACAGCAAATTTATCTGATGTTAATTAATGGTCACGTAGAATGTATAATTTTTTTATTTGGATTGTTTTTAATTTAAAATGTATTTTTTATTGCAATTAATTATTAGATTTTTATCAACTTACAAAGATACATGATATAGTTCCCCATGAAGCCCAGCGTTCTGTGAGGCCCAGTTTGGGAACTCCATAGCATATAAAAATCTACATTAAGCTATTTTGTGTGTAATTTTGTTGCACTCAATTTTGTTCTGAGTAAAATACGTATGCAGAGAATTTAAGAAGAAAGGTACAGGAGACTCTGTGAGTAGTTAAGCTTTCCTTCAGGCACTCTGCGTCTCTGGGTTCTATTAATACTTCTCATCCATGTCACCTGTAGAGCTGATCCTCTTATTCAATCAAGCCCACACACTGCAAGAGAGTTTCCAGACACAAAGAAAAGTCGTTTTTCTATTTATTAAAAGGTTCCTCAAATGCAGTAGTCAGTGGTCAGCTAACGTTCAGACTTCAAGGGTTACTCTGATCAAACAAAGGCAGATCCCAATGTTTATCTACAGGTCTGGTGCTTTCTCAGGGAAGGCGTGTTTTTCTCAGTGTGTTCAGAAAGCTGTGATGTCCGCCCTCTCTGTGACCCAGGCTTTGTGCTTCAGCTGTGATTATTAGCTGGTTTATCTGTGTTGGACCGTTTGAGCTTCCATGAGAATGTGACCTTTATTGCTCATATGGAAGACAGCCGTCAAACTATTTTAGCTGATATGAGCACGCTGCCCGGATACACAGGGGCCAGAATATCAGGCCGCTGGGCGCTCCGTACAGATGGAGGGTAAGTTATTAAATGCACTGTTTAGTATTTAAAAGGTTAATTAAATGCCGCTTTATCCACTCGTTTGAGTGGATCTGAACAGAGTGACATATGCAATTAAAGAGCAAATCATTGGCTTAAAGTGCTGCAGCTGCTGTTTCCTCTAACCTTTTCTCTTAAAATACTTTATTTTTTATTACTTTTTTATTTCAGAGCCCTATACATTTAAGATGTTACATCTTTTGGCTGTTACATTACTATAATAGTAGGAGCACCTTTCTCTTTTGCTCTGGGTTGTTGAGCTGTTTTTAGTGTGCTGTGACTCCTGATTTAGTCACTCACTCATGTTGATACAAAGAGTGAGAGAGACAGGTTGTGTATGACACTGACGTGATGAAGGTTGAAAGATCGCTTGGCTGTTTTAAACCTTTTAAATTATTTCAGTGTCATTTTCGTTTCAGTTTTAGTTTGAATCAGTCCGATCTTCAACTTTAGACATTCATTCACACACACACTCACACACACACGCCCGCCATTGCTATTTAAGAAATATTTGCTGTATATACTATTATAGTGTCTCTATATTTTTATAACTTTTTAGACTTTTATTAATGCCCATTATCATTTATGTGCTTTATATTTGTTTTTGTTTAGTCTTTTTACCTTTCATTTATTTTAATGTATATTCATTATAGTACTTAAAACGTAGATCATTTCATTTGTGAAGGCAGCAGTTCAGAATTCTAATAAACTTAACAAAATAACACAGAATAATTACTTTGTTTCTTGCACTTTAACATTTTATTAAAAGCAACTTATTTAGTTCTGTGGTACATCATTTTTTTCTGTTTTTATAAAGGCAAAACTAACATTTAAAACGGTTCTCTTTTTTTGGGGGGGTTCAGTGGTGAAGACTCTCTGGACAGACTCCTACCTCCGGTCAGCTCCTCTCGCAGGAAAAGCAGCACTCTGGGTAAAACAGAGCCTCCACTGCTCCGCACCGGCACACGTACCATCTACACAGCCGGCAGACCGCCCTGGTACAACGAACATGGAGCACAGTTTAAAGAGGCCTTTGTTATTGGTACGACCAGATGGAAATATCCTGAATTCATGCTGAGCAGATAAATATAGTTAAAATAAGATATCCTTCACTACTAGCTCAGTTTGTTCCCTATTAGCTTAGATTTGAGTTGAGTAAATACTAAATCTAAAGGATTGAAAGTAGTAATCGTGTTATTACAGGTCTGTGTGGTGGCAGTGCCTCTGGAAAAACTACTGTAGCCAATAAAATCATTGAAGCTTTGGATGTTCCTTGGGTGGTTTTACTCTCTATGGACTCGTTCTATAAGGTGAGATGAAAGCGAGTGTTTGTGCTTGTGAGTGTGAGATCTAAATGAGTGATTGGTCCACCATGTGATGTTAACCTGTGAGGTTAAGTCTCCTTTCTTCATCTCTGTTGAAGTTTGTACCAACACATACCCACAAAAACACATTTTTAATAATACTAATAGGCTAATATGTATCTATAACTAGTATTAAAGGAACAGTTCACCCAAAATGTACAAATTATGTCATTTACTCACCCTCAAGTAGTTCCAAACGTGTATGAATTTCTTTGTTCTGCCGATCACAAAGATATTTTGAAAATAGTTAGGAACCAGGCTGTTTTGGGTTGCCACTGACTTCCAAAAAGCAGAAAAAAAATACTATGAAAGTAAACTTTTTTCAAAACATCTTCCTTTGTTTCACTAGTTCCCACTACCTCGGCGATAAAATAGCTTGTTTGGCGAACTGTCCGGGGGACAGGCAGGGAGGGTTTAACCCTCTAGCAGGCTGGGGCTCGGAGGCCAGCCTGGTCCCCGCGTGCCCCCCGGAGGAAGTGGAGAACTTGACAAAACGAGGGACCTTTCGCGAGGGTCGGCTTGGGCTCAGGTGGCGGAAGGGGAGGTGGAGGAAGACAAAAAACGCAGAAGCCGAGGATAGGGAGTGAGCGGTATTTAGAGGAGATTCGCGGGGTTATCAGTAATAAGGAGATGGCAGCTGCGATCGTTAGTGCGTGCTCCTGAAATTCGATTAATTGCTTATTCGTCATTTACAGCAGAACAAAGAAATTCATACAGGTTTGGAACTACAGTGTTGGGAGTAACGCGTTACAAAAGTAATACACAGTATTACTTTTTGCTGTAACGCAGTAGTGTAAGGCATTACTAATCAGGTTTCAGTAATATTTTACTTTGTACATGTTCAGTAATGCTTGCTTTACAACACTTTTAGCCAAAATTTTTGATGTTCAAAAAACAGCAAGACACAAGATATTGTAGCGTTCTCAGCAAGGAGTGTTTTGATACAAGGGAGTGTTTATTCGGGCTGTTGTCGGCCACAACCCACGCTGTACACACGGCAACTTAAGAGAGAACCGCACTTGAAACAGCGAAGCACTCTCTGACTCCGTTTATCTCAGTTTCCCCTTATACACACCCAAGGGGGTGGAGCCTCCCTCCCAATACACCTGAACATCCAACACACTTCCCAAACGCAAAAGGGAATAAAGTGCAACATTAACATTAAACACATTGGAACATTCGGAACACATTACAATATTAACGTATACAAATCTAATCACTGAATATTAGAAAGGTGAAGTGAAGTGACTTGTGGCCAGGTATGGTGACCCATCCAAAGTGCCCACACACCCCCCGTGAACACACACCCGGAGCAGTGGGCAGCCATCGGTGCCTTGCTCAAGGGTGTCACCTCTGTTATGGTATTGAAGGTGGAGCGCTGGTTATTCACTCCCACCACCTACAATTCCTGCCGGACCTGGGACCTGGAAATCCAAAAGATGCCACAATACTGTACAGCCGATGGCTTACGAACCTACAGTCTGGTGAATGATGTCAAGTGGACCGTTCCAAGATGGCAGATGCGTCTATGTGCTTGGAGTGGTCGAATGGGGCGTCTATATGTCTGTGCTCTGAAGAATCAGTTAGAAACTACACTTCTTTATTTGTGACAATCTACGAAAAAGAACTGGATCTTAAGTTTGTCAGGAATCGGACTGTCCTGGGCGTATACTGTATGGTTTTGCGTCACCACAAATAATCTAAGACTCATCAATTCAGGATTCTGACTAAACTGGTTGTGCTGTATGTTTGTTTTTTCCCTAAAAGTAACTGACTCTTCAAAATCATTCATTCAAAAATCAGATTACACTGGTATGTTTTATTTCACTTTTGTGTTACTCAGAAAAATTCATATTGAGACATTTGAGATATATTATGTAGCCCTTAACAAGTTTTTCCTAATGCTAATATATTAACAACAGCAGTGGTTTATGTGATCAGAATATAATAGCATCCCTTGCATTGTTGTTAAAGCACATATGGTGGTAGGGCAGGATTGTGATCTTTCCAATGTCTGTGTCGCCCCCACCAGTGATCAAACATGCAACCTTTATGTTACCCATCTGCAGGTTCTGTCTCCAGAGGAACAAGCTCTGGCTGCCCATAATGACTATAACTTTGACCATCCTGGAGCTTTCGACTTTGAGCTGCTTGTGACCACGCTTCGGAAACTTAAGCAGGGAAAAAGTGTAAAAATCCCAGTCTATGACTTCACTACACATGGACGCCAGAAAGACTGGGTGAGAGTGTGTGGCAGATGTTTCACATATTTTCCAGAAGTATATAAAAAAATATATATACCACAGATACAGTCATAATTTATAATAGGGATGGCTTGGAAAAGATTTCAGTTTGTTTGATGGTCTTTGCGTTTTCATTTCATACTCTTTCAGAAAAATGTTTACGGTGCCAGCGTCATTATCTTTGAAGGCATCTTGTCCTTTGCAGACAAAGAGCTCTTGCAGGTATGATGAAATGTTTCGGTTTTTGAATGTTTAGTAAATGCAGATAAAAATTCAAAGCAAGCAAGTGAGAGAGATTTAGAAGGACTATTATCACAAATCCATCTTAATAACATCGCATGAAATAAAAATGTGACTTTTATGGGTTTTAGCCCATTTCGACTAGAATAGCAATAAATCTATATGCTAATGTGCTTCTAGAAGTTGACAAAATCAGTGCATTTAAACTGTACAGTTTTTGTCATATTTAGATTATGTTCTTTACTAAAGTAATTACTAATATAATATTAATTATCATCAATAATTGATCACTTTGGTTTGAGTGTAAAAATACATGTCGCTGTATCCTACAACTGAAAGTATGATATTTCTTCTCCTTTTTTTTAAGCTGATGGACATGAAGATTTTTGTAGATACAGATTCAGATATCCGGCTGGTGCGGCGGCTAAGGAGGGACATCACAGAGAGAGGCCGGGACATTGAAGGAGTCATTAAACAATATAATAAATTTGTAAAACCAGCCTTCGAGCAATATATTGAACCCACCATGAGACTTGCAGACATTGTAGTTCCACGTGGTGAGTTCAGCACACATGCATTGGTGCAGTGAATAATTGCAGTTTGCAAACGCTACCGTTATTTATTTTCTTTCTTTCACACACAGGTGGTGGTAACATGGTGGCTATTGACCTGATCGTTCAACATGTTCACAGCCAGCTAGAAGAGGTGAGTGAAAAAGGTCCTGTGAACTATTCTTATGGATTCTTACAGACCAGGAGAGGTCATGAGCCTATGTTTTTTGTGGAGTACACTGCTACACACAAAAAAACCCCGTGACCAATCAAAAATAGTCCAATAGCTCTTTTCCATATTACACAAAAACTCTAAATATTCCTATCCCATACATAAAATAAATATTTTACTGTTGTGTTCAATTTAACATTCAGACTTAAAAATCACTGTATGGTTGTAATGATAAACGAAAGGAAAAAATTATAAAACAAGCATTCCAGTCAAATACAATTTTTAAAATACGCCAAACTCTTGTGTGGCATGTTGAATAGATTAAAGATTCCTCTTTAGCTTCAGCTTTCTTCACATTTCTACACAAAACAAACATAAACGGCGCCCTCTGCCTGTGGATATGGGGAACATTAGAGAAACTGGTGGCACTTACTCAAGACTCTGTCACTCTTTCTCTTCCACTGTTTTTCACTGATCTTTCATCTGTTCTGTTGCATGCATTCTCTCTGCAGCGTGAGATTAGTGTCAGGTAGAGAAGTTTTCCTCTTTCTCACACACACCCTCATACATAAACACAGATTTACAGTCGGTAAAAATATAACTTTTTTTAAAATATAGACTATCCTTCCCCCAGCTATACATATATAATTGTTCTTGTTGTGTATGTTTGTGCATTTGAACAGTTCTGTAAACCATAGCTATGTTTTCAAATTAAGGCAAACTGCTCACATAGATCCTTCAGAGACTTAGTGCTAGAAATGTCATGGACAAGTTGCTTTCATTTATATTTGTATTATCCTTTTCTCTTTGACGGTGCGGATTTGGTTTTTGTCTCTCCACACACACAGGGCACTCCTGGCCACGGCCCATCAGTCCCAGCCGCTTCCTCAGACTCTCAGCGTGTTGGAAGACACACCACAGGTCCGCGGTCTCCACACCATCATCAGGTGAGTGTCATATGAATCAGTTCTCTGAAGCACATCAAAAGAAATCCTACTTTTAAATGTTAATGCTCGTTGTTGAGATGTGTTTTGGAATCCATTCATCTGTTCCGGCTGCCATTCAGAATTCCTCACATGTGTGAATCAGGCTAATGACTCACTGGCCTGCGTTACCCTATTCTCTGCGTCTTATATGTACTCCTCCTCAATTTTTCTGTTTGTTTTTAGGAACAAAGACACCAGCCGTGACGAGTTCATCTTCTACTCAAAGAGACTGATGCGGTTGCTTATTGAACATGCGCTGTCTTTCTTGCCGTCCAAGGTGTGTGGGTGTTTTTCTGTGTGTATGTGTGACACTCAGTGTCTCTTTTTTTGCCGAAAGTTTGATATTATTGCCTGATCAAAGCTGAGTTAAAGATTTAAGCTTTAACTATTGCTTGAATGAAATGTTAATGAGATGAATTACAGCACATGGGCTGTCAGTTACTAATTAAATTAATTGGTAATAAATACACATATAGCAATATAATTTTATATTGAGTTAACTATATATGCCAGTTAATTAATCAAATGAGTACCAATTAGTCACACATATATTAATAAAAATAATTTTTCATTCAATTACATTAAATGCCAGTTAATCAAATTAATTTCTAATAATCACATATATCAATAAAAATTTTAATTGAATTAATTATGCCTGTTAATTACACACACTACAGTATGTAGTTACATTTTTAATTTGAATGAATTATATGACATGCAAGGTAATTAATCAAACTAATTTCAATGAATAAACCTTATATAATTATAAAATTTAATAGAGTTAATTACATTAAATGCCAGCTAATTAATCAGGATACAAGTCTGTTGGCATATTTAATCACTTTATTTTTCACTTTTTATAATTAATCATACAAAATTTGCCTGTTACTTTTTAAAATGAATATGATAAATAAATGGTTTTCATGTATATATGACTGCCTTGATTTTTTGTTGTCCCTTTTAATGAATACAGATAATACAGATAAAGAAATATTTTCTTCTCAACCGTATTGTGTGTATCATCACACAATTATCCATCCTTTCTACAGGCCTGTTTAGTCCAGACACCGCAAGGCCAAGAGTATGAGGGCCGCAGGTTTAGTGGAAAAGGGGTAAATTTGTGTGTTTTCATGTTTTTCATGAAATTTAATAAAATCATATTGGTTTTGAAGCAGCACCTGTCCTTCTATCTTCTAGATCACAGGTGTGTCCGTTCTCCAGGCCGGGGAGACCATGGAGCCTGCTTTGAGAGCCGTGTGCAAAGACGTCCGTATTGGCAAGATTCTGATCCAGACCAATCTGGATTCAGGAGAACCAGAGGTAAAACAGGCCTCAAATCATTGCACACAATATCAGTAACAGACTGAAAATGCAATGAAGCCTTCTTGTAAGAAAGACCTCACTAATAAATCCCAGTCTGACTAATAATAGCAACTTTCTAGATAAAAAAAATGTATGTTATTTTCTCTGCTCTTCTCAAACCGTATATGTCCCTTTTTCCTGTTGGTCTCTGTCTCCGTGGTAACAGAGATCTCCTGACTCCTCAGTTCCATTCTTTTTGGTGGCTGTGGTTCCCTCTTTCTCACTTCGTTTCCGTGGTAACTAAGGCTCCCCCCTTCCCTCCATTTAGCTGCACTACCTGCGACTGCCCAGAGACATCAGTGAGGACCATGTGATATTGATGGACAGCACCGTCTCCACAGGAGCGGCAGCCATGATGGCAGTGAGGGTGTTGCTGGTATGTGGCTATCGACCTCATTCATTTCACTATGTACAAACAAACAGCACAAACCCTGAATGGCAGTACAGTCCACACAGTTTCTCTGGCAATAAAGTTATCAGGTGCCACTATTAATTGCAAAAATGATACATTTGTTGAATGTCAGTGTGTGTATGTGTATATACAGGACCATGATGTCCAGGAAGACAAGATTGTGTTGGTGTCTCTGCTGATGGCGGAGTTGGGTGTTCACTCAGTGGCTTACGCTTTCCCTCGTGTCAAAATCATCACCACTGCTGTGGACAAGAGCCTAGATGACCTCCTTCATGTCATTCCAGGCATCGGTGAGTTTTCCTTACATACATAAAGTACCATTCAAAAATTTGTGGCCAGTATTTTTTTTTATATATATATATATAAAGCAGGGCTGTCCAAATGTGGTCCTGGAGGGCGGGTGTCCTGCAGAGATTAGCCCCAACCCTGATTAAACACACCTGAAGCAGCTAATCAAGCTCTTACTACACATGTTAGAAACATCCATGCCGGAGCTAAACTCTGCTGGACACCAGCCCTCCAGGACCGAGTTTGGACAGCCCTGATATAAAGAAATGTATACTTTTATTCCATAAGGATGTCAGTCTTATGTCAAATTATTGTAAATTTAAAATAAACAACTTTAAAATAACAAAAATTCTACTGAGAAGCAAATTACTGTAGATTATTTTCTGAAGGTTATTACAAAAAGAATTTACATTTGAAAATATATAAAAATATAAACTCTTATTTAAAACTGTAATAATATTCCAGTATTTCTGTTTTACCGTGTACGTTTTTGACCAATTAAATTCATCACGTGTAAGCATAAGAGATGACTTTCAAAAACATTTGTTAGCAGAAATTAACAATAAAAAATTATTTTATATCTTAATTGGACAGTGCACCCAAAAATACAAATTCTGTCATTAATTACTCGCCCTCTAAGACCCTCCATAGACAGCAACACAACTACATCGTTCAAGGCCCAGAAGCATAGATCATAGCACGCACATACGTTAAGTTGCATTCTGAAGATCAATAAAGGTCTTTATGGGTTTGGAATTACACGAGGCTGAGTAATTAATGACAGCATTCTCATTTTTTGAGTAACTAACCCTTTAAATTCAGCATTTACTAGTACATTATTAAAAGGTGTATCTGTTCATGTTTAATGGACTAATATAAACTAACAATTAACAGTTGTATTTTATTAACCAATTTATTTTTCATTGTTAGTTAATGTTAGTCAATGCATGAAGTAATGTTAACTAATAGGACCTTATTGTCAAATGTTACCAAATCTTGGTAGTGCGTCTAAATATAAGAAAAAAACCAACCCTACACTATGTACTGAAATCTTGAGGGTGTATATTTGCTGTCGTTAAAGGAGACTTTGGGGACCGTTACTTTGGGACAGATGGGTCTTCATCATGGAGTGATGAAGAACAGCAAGCACCACATAGCTGCTCATCAGAGGTCTGACCCGTTGTTTAAGCGATTCCGGAAGTTGTGTCTAGAAAGGATCTACACTTACTGTAATTTCATGAAAGCACACTTATGAGGTGCAGGTACTTCATTTAATGACCGTATATTTATGAAAGGACTGTTTTTAGCAGTAAACAATATATACATGTTACATTAAATATCTTATTCTGGGGCACTGTTTGTTCCTTCAGCACTGTCACGATAGTTCAAAATATTCAAACTAGACATTTTTATATATTTGTAAATATTCGTTTTTACATTTGTATAAAAATACAAATGAATTGATGGCTGCACCCATTTGGCTGTTTATTGGTTTTACACAATCAACATAAAATATTTTTTTAAAAACACTTGATAATGCCTTATTTATTTAAATGCATTGTTTATTTCCCCTTAGTTCAACATAATTTTTACAATTTCAATAGAAGGTTCTGTTCCATCATGCTTGAAGTTAGTTTTTTTTCCACATGTGCTGCTGCAGCATTACCACCAGGGGGCAGTACTCCACTCCTCCTTGACTCATTGTGATTTTGCAGGTTTAGTAAGGACACTCACAATCCATCTATGGAGCTAAAATGCATTTGGGGACGATTTGTTGTTCATTCAGGAGTTTAGAGGCAGTTGAGCTCAAATGTTTCTACAATCTTAATAAAACATCTTAAGAAGACCTTGACCTAGCCATGTCCTTAGCAGCTTAATAGAATAGTGACTGGAGTCGAGGACCCTCTGAGAAGACAATTGCACATATACTAGATACCTCTGGGTGAAGGTAAAGGGGTCTTCACTAAGAAGAAATAAATTTCTATTGCAATGGAATAATGAATAACCAAATACAGGAAGAATGTAGAGATAAGTGGAAGTTGCAATAAGAAAAAGCCATAGAATGTTAGAAAAGATAGATAAGTCCTTTTGAGATTGGACTGTTTTACCACTGTTTTAACCTTGAATATTTGGCTTAAATTAACCAGAAACTAATTTAACATTTTAACTTGATGGAAGATGTGTTTTTAAAGGACAGAATTTGGGACAACAAAAAAAACATGTTTTCCAGTAATCCCACAGCTATGAAGTCCACTGCATAACAGTCCAGTATCATTTCACTAACCTATTTCAGTTATTTAAAAGGTTTCGTAGTGCGTCGTCGTTGAATTTTTTTTATTTAATTACGTTAATTATCAAATATGTATGCGATTCAATCAACTTTTTTGATAAAATAGCAACTGGAAAACTACGTTACAATTGTCAATAGAGAGGTAGTAATACACCTGCTTTTGAATAGTTTAAACTTACAATTTAGATCCAGCTACAATGGCTCTTCCACAAGACAGTTGTGTTTTTTAACCGTTAGACTGCCAAAAGTTACGGACTGCAGCTTCAGAGACAAACAGCACTTGATTGTTATTGATGGGGCTCTGGGAGAACACAAGGCAAGACACTGCATTGTCAATTTAACCTCTCTCCACATTTAGAAATGCCAGAACAACGCATGTTACATAGTATGAGAAATAACCTAATTTCAAAGTGCTTATTAACGCGAACTCTTTTTCACAGGAAATGTACAGAGCTAGACTGCTATAGAGACTACGTTGCGCTCTTACTAGGTTGCTACAACGTTCAGACCCTTTTTCCGGTGCTCTGAAATATGGGTGACATCTTGACTTAGCAGAGCTCCTCATACACGCTGGATTCGCCTAGACAACAAACTGGTCTGCGACTGCAGCCTCAAGGTTAACATGTTACTATGGAAACAAGTCAGCCAATAAAAAAACAGCAGACGGTTGCTATGTTGACTGCACCCTTTTTGTTTTAAGGATGACCTATTTTTTTTTTTTCCAGAGCAGAGTCAGATGCAAGCTTGTGACAGATAAACACACACTGGGACACAGTAAGAGAGGTAGGAAAACAGGTTACACTTTTACTAACACGGGTTCATATGTCCTGTTAGAGGATTTGAATGAAATAAAAAAAAGAATAAATAAATCCTATGACCTTCATCTGTTTTGTAATGTAATCTTACTGTGAAATGCGATGAGATTTTGTCTCAATGGAGGGGAATTCTTAAATACCATACCATGACAGTGAGGCAGTTGTCATAGGAACAGCATGTACCACAGTGAAAGGCTGATGTGACTGCAGCTTCAATGGCTAATTAGGGTAAACAAAGAACTCTAATGCAATCCCTCATCTACCTGAGTGTATAAACGAATCAAAACTGGTTTAATCAGAGCCTAATCACATCCAGATTTAGAATGAGAAATGTCCTCTGGAATATTCGGTGAACCTTTTGCATTGATGCCTACAGACATCACAAAATGCAAATCTAACACAGGCACACATCTGTTTCTTTTCTAAAGTCAGTAAGTCAGAGGAGCAATACTTGCCTATGCGAGATCTCACATCTCTAAACTCTCTTTAAATCTGTAAAAATCCATTGTTCTTCTTAAATAACCTAACCTTATTAATACTGGACTAAGAAATGTTTCCGGTTTAGTTGTTCTTTTGCCACTGAGTTGTCCCCAGAGATAAATATTTACTGTAAACAAGTAACAAAAATGTAATTTTTTTTTTCTCTGAACAAGCAAAACATCTGATATCTGAATAAAATGCATCTTTCTTGCTGTAGCAATTGCAGTGCACTTCAGAATCCCTCCACCTTCCCCAGCTCCACCTGCTCTGGGGTAATTCACGTGCTATGTATGGGGGTTATTTTATACATGATGTATATGCAGCAGCGGTATTTACATGCTTACAGCAGCATGTTGTGGATTTTGTGTACCAAGACCAAAAACATCTGAGAGTTCATGTCATGATAGAACTATATCGGCACTACAAGTGTACAAAATAAAGTTCCTGTAAGTGTCCACCACAATCTCAAGGCATATATTTCAAACTACGTATAACCCACATGAATTCTTACAATCTTTACGTTTTCATATGACACTGCTAATTAGATTTAGAGGTTGGTTCGAGGCAAACCTTCATGCTTGCTTTTTTCAAAATTATACATTTTCATACAGATTGCATAATACAAATTCAAATATCATTGCCCCCTTGTACAATTGTTGCCTTTTTTCTGTGAGATTGGATTGTCTGAGCACTTAGTGGTATTGTCTCTTTAGAGATTTAAAAAAAATGGCTTATTGTGAGTGAGAAAATACTATGTAAATGCTATAAGCTTTGTGTTTTTTGAAGTGCTACTTTATTTAAAAAAGTATAAACTTGACCCGACATTTTATGAATAGTCATTTTGATATAAAAACATTACAATCTTTTGCACATTAGTACTTAATTACACAGCTTTAATACACACCACCCTGTTGTTTGATAAGCAAACGCACAACATTAGCTGCCACACTAAACTCAACTGGTCTTTGAGATACACAGTATAGCTAAAATGATGTGGAAAACAAAACGAAACAAAAAAAATCCCAAAGCACATAGTCAAAACTTACAGAGATACCGCTGAGATAATTTTTCACCAGAAAAATCATTCCAAAAGGACAACCAGAAAGAAACAAATACTTTCAGGAACACCAAGAGCAAATTCCCTTCCCCCTGTAATTCTTCTTGTAACATATTTACAACATTGCACCAACGTTTGATAGCAACGAGGGCTTACACAAGCGCTTTGATTATATTTAGTTGACCTGAGCCCCTTTTTGTGTGCTCCAGCCATTTGGGATAATTTAATCCAGATCACATTAGCATCAGATTCAAAGACACCAAGAGACAGCGGCTGTAGTCCACACATCATAGATATTTTGACATTGTCCACTGGTGAAACTTGTCACTATCTGGCCATAAAATCCCAAACCCCCCTCCCATAGACTTACAGGGCGACATACACTAATTTTAAATCGCTTTTTCTTTTTTTAAATCTCCCATTACTTTCATGTAACATACAGGAGATTTTTTTTTTTTTGCAGCAATCTAATGTATGTGATTCCATTCAATCTGATCTGGACATACATGGACATCCTGACTGCTTCTGAAATGATGGAGGAAAGGGATTGTCAATGATACATTTCTTCTGACCAATTGTTTTATATTCCTAACTGTCCAGTTTTTTTATTTAGAGAGTCCTCCTCGAGTCCTCATTGGTCTCCCTCAGTCCTGAAGCGATACACTTTGTGCTCTTTCTCAGCTGAAGAAAAAGGCGTATAAATCAAACAATCCACCGACAACAGCAAGAAATAAACCATTCTCTGATACCACAGGACAGTGATAGTTTCACTTTTCTTTCTTTTCTTTTTTTAATCCCTTTACAAGGGTATTTTTTACTTGAAAGCATGCATCTTTTTAATCAGGCAAAGTGCATAAACAGTATTGACAAAGAAAACACTTACTTTACCGCATTGAAGTGCTGTGGTGACTTATGTGACAGTTTGAATAGATGTGTGACCAAAACAAAAAAAATAACATGAAAAGACATTGGGGGGGTCTCTTGTGAGATATGTCATAACATTTTGTGTGCAATTATTTAATATTTTAGTTCACTGTCCCTGAGCTTTTGCTAATTCTCTCTATGATCTTGTTTTATTGACAATTGCATTTTACCATCTATTACTTTTAACAGATTTTAAATCTAGTACTCTTCAATTTCAGAAGGGCACCGTCTCAGACAGACAACATGCTAAGCATGAGATATTTGTGCTTAATAAGAAAATACTTTCTTGGCGTACAGGATCTGTTTAACCAATTGAATTAGAATCTTTATTTTAGCTCTGAAATTCTGATTAATTGTTTACATAAATAGAGGCTTTGACTTTACAAAAATAGGGCCATGTGTTTCCTAAAGCTCTTAGGCAATAAATAGCTTTTAGCCATTTTTAAATAGGATCAACTCTTCTCTGAACAGATTAAATAAAGGCTTTAGTCAATATATGATATTTTGCTTGGCAATAGCTTTTGATTGGCTTTCTATTAATGTTCAATTTCTGTATGTCCATTATTTATTTATTTTTTTTTGTACTTTGCTGAGGGCATCTACCAAATCATTTTTTCTTCTTTTCAGAGGGCCACAGGAACACAATTAAACTGTGCTTCTTAACAAGTTACTTTTGTAATAGACTTGTGCTCTGTTTGTTCTACTTTGGGATTCTAGGCATCAAATACAAGTTTGACCCGCAATTCCGATGGTCACTCTGTCCTTAACTACAACATGTAATGACAAAAAACAAGAATTTCCTCTATAGGAATGCTACTGTTGGGTGTGATATGTTGTGTCTGTTGTGATATGTCGTGGCTGGTGACTATTTTTCTTCTTCGCTATGGAGGCATGTGAATAGGCAAAATCATTTAGTTCGGATTTTCACGTAAGCATTCTATCGTTTTGTGCTGCGAGAATACTGACCTTTAACTAGACTTACAAAACTCAATTAATGCTCAACTAATACTTGGAACCCATGTAAAATATATAGCAGTGGCACAATGCGTGTGTCCCATTGGGTTACGACACGCTTACGTGTCCCCATTCAAGATTCAAGCCCCAAGAGAGGAAAGTTCTCTTCCCTAGAGCGCCCCCTACAGGCCAGTGACATACATCTCCATGCCGTCATTAAAAGTAAAGATGGTGGTTGTGCTGGAGGTGGCTGAGCCCTGCTTCAGGTCAGGGATGCTCTCGTACAGGCTCTCCCCGGGTATCAGCATTGTTTTGGCTGGGAGATGCTGCAGTTTGGGGGTCTGCTGGGGGGGCGGAGGGGGTGGCGGTGGTTGTTGCAAGGGTTGCTGGGGCCGCTTCCGCTTGGGCCGCAAGGTGGCACTGGCATTGGGCGGAGGCCTGTCACGCCTCCAGCCTCCCCCTCCCTCCATGGTCTCGTAAGCCAGGTCTGTTTCCTCAGTGCTGATGGCTTCGTAGCAGTGATCCTCCATGCAGCCAGGTGGCGGTCTCGTGCCTTTGCCCTCCTGTGGGGCCCACGTCTGGGGTTTGACCACCACGCTGAAACCCCCGTCACGCTCACCGCGGTCACCTCGAGCCAAGGTCCTATAGCCGCTGATGTCCCTCGTGGCGGTGGGCGAGCCAGGCATGCCTCGCTTCTTTTTGCCCGGTTTGCAGACTTTCGAATACATCTCTGTGATCTACATGATAACAGAAAAAACCATCTGAAACATATTCATGAGTGGAAAATCTGTGTATACATTTTATGCTCCAAAAGTTGGTTTGCTGTCTGATACGCAACAAAAACAATCCGGTCTATTAAGAATTCACATTTGTGAGTTTACAGCTGCTTCTGGTTTACTCTGAAATAGAGTTTAAAGTACTCTGCGATGTTTCAAGAATGTATAATACCTAGAAAACATTTTTGCAACATAGAATGAAAAATAGAGGATGAAAAATAGAGAAACTAAATGCACACTCACCCCTGCTGCAGATGCTGCCATATTCTCTCCCGCATGAGAGCTCAGAATACCCATCTGCTTGTGCTGGAATATGATGTCATCGTCTTCCGGAGGTTTCCATATGTACTGTTCTCCATTTCCCATAAACACTGCCTCCTGATGCATTAAAAACAATAGACTAGAATAAATATTATATTACCTTTTAAGGACCATCTTAAACAATATACACAGGAGAATAGGGCTGAGTAGAACAGCATCATGAAACAGCATCAACAGTGCCCTCCAAGGGAAGTTCAGGGATTTAAAGCAGTAGTTTTAAACAAATTATTTACCCATAAAATTAATTCTGCCATCATTTACTCACCCTCATGTTTTTTAAAATCAGTACTAGTTTATTTCTTCTGTGGAAGACTAAAGGGGCTTTCAAAATAAAAGGTGCAAAAGCAGCATGAAAATACCATAAAAAATTGTCCATGCAATCTGTGTGAAATATTCAGTCTTCTTGATGTCTTTGTGTGAGAAACAGATTAGTCACTCATAAAACTGACATCCAAGAACCAAAGCATTCGGACTGGTTTTGTAAACCAAATCAACCTATTCTATCATTTACTTCTATTATATTGAAAAAAAAGAAAGCATACTGTTACAAATTAATCTTTGATTAATAGAACATTGGATAATAGTTAGATTAAATATTAGACAGAGTGATAGAAAGTTAGATTATAGACAGATGCATTAGATTTCACAGACAGATATAAGCCTATGTAGCACAATCAGGCTACAGACCCCCTCTTAATTCCTGCCCTCATGTCTAACCATCTTCTGCATCTAATGATATTGAGCTTAATGTGTTTCCTGTACTCTGGTGTAAGGGAACAGGCTGATGCTTGCTGTGCATTTTCGCCTCATTGTTATGCAGGGGAGTCGGAAGGTGGGCAATGGGGTGTGTCACAGTGCCATTTTAAGGCAGGGATTAGCATGTTGTTGTAGCTTCTTTCGTTCACCATAGCAATTCAGTTTGTCTTCCATTAAAACTGGCCCATGTTCTGGGTCTGGCTGTTTGCCTGGGTTTCGGTGATTGAGAGGTTTCCCTTCGCATTTCCGCTGGTTGCATCATCTTCATAGTGGAGTGCCTGTGAGTGTGCAACACCCCCAATGCTGTGTATGAACCACTAAATGTTTGCAAATATCATTGATTTGGACAGTGTTCTCACAGAGAAAATAATGAAGTACACTTGCAGTGGACTTAACTGCAGATCCACTTTAAGTCCTCACTAGTGCTGAGGCACACAAAAATAGGGGAAGACATTCTATTTATAATATGTTCCATTTTAAGACATTGTAAAGCACAATCGCAAATTACAACGAGTCGAAGGCTTTTAGTAGTCATGAAAGGACAAATAGTTTCCATCAGCAACAACATTTGTAGCCTGGGCTAAATCCCTGTGGTTGCAGTGCTATGAATTACTGAATTACACAAGCACTGTGAAGTGCACCATTTAGATGGAATTGGAAAATACCCATTAAATAAATGTTTCTAAAGTACACAATTTGAATTAAATTTCAACTGCAGCACCAAACAGGATACAGAATTTAAAAAAAAAAACCTCATATGATTGTAATTTTCATAAATGTTTGAAATGAATTGAAACTGTGAACGTTAATCTTAAGGTTTTGAAAAAGGGTTGTGAAGCTTTATAGGTCCTACAGACAGATAGATAGATAGATACCTTAGGGAAAGTTGGAACATTGAAGGCCTCCATGTTTTTCCGAGGAATCTTCTGACTGTGTGGGTGTGTTGGAGGCGGGGCTGGGTGAGTGGGCGGGGCATGTCGAATATCCCCACTGCTGTGTCGTTGTTGTTGTCCAAGCCCCTCCTCTGTCTCCGTCCCATTGTCCCTCTTCTGGGCTGCTTTGTCCACTCTCCGGACCTTTCTGATACAGGCGTACTCCACTGTTTCCTGCGGTTGAGGGGGCGTGTTTACCACTTGGGGGAGGGTCTCTGGCTCTGGAAGCCCGCCCTCCAAGCAGTCCCCATCGGGATCAGGTGGAGCAGGGGTATTAGCAGGGACCGCCGGTGGGGCGGGTGTGTCCGTCTCTCCAGCTCGACCTCCAACGCCATAGCGAGCATCCTCAGACCCACGTGTGGGAGAAGAGCGGCGGCCCACCTCGGCGTACGTGTGTTCCCCATCCTCACCAGAGGGGAGCTGAGGCAGCTGGCGGCCCTGAGAACGCAGGTCGGAGTTTGATCGGCGGCTAGGAAGTAGGAGCAGATCCATACTGGCGGGACGGTTCTTCTTAGAAGATTCTACAAAGAGCACCATGACATGAGCTAAAATCTGAGAAGCAAAGCCATTGTTTTTTCAAAGAGACAATAAAAAGATTTGCTCGAAACTGCAGAGGCAAAGGGCAGCAGACACATGCCAATCACTATAGATATAGATAGATATCTACTAATAGCCCCTATGGAAACTCCTGGAACATAGCTGGTACCATGCTCAGACCTTCCCCCCAAACTGCAGGTATATGTGAGGAACTAGAGGCTATTAAGTTTTAAGAGATGTGATTGTACAGTACATACTCTTGCCATTGCAGTTGAATCTGTTCATCTCATGAAGCTTGGTGTCTGACTTACTGATGGAGGTCAGCTTGGACTGTCGCAGTATACTCTGAAAACAGATGCACAGATAAACTGCTTAAAATTTATTTGATTAAAACAGCTTAACCAATACAATAACCAAAAAAATTAATTTTCCTATTCAGCCTTCATTGGGTGTATTGTTGGGTAAAGCAAGTTTGAAATGATTACTTCTTTATGTTATATATATTTTTGTGTACTATGTTGCATCACCATCACTTGCTTGATATCCAAGGTAAACTCAGGGTAAAACAGCTGAGGAATGTTCTGGGTGACAAAAAATACATCTACGTTAGGTGAAATGGGCCAAATCCTTTTGTTTTAGATTCAAAGCTTAAGAGATCCATTCAAAGTTTAGGCCAGATCTATTTCCTCTGAGCCGATTAAGAAGATTAATTAAATTCAGGAGGAGCCTTCAATTTGTTACTTGCAAACTAGTGTGAGGGAAGAATTTAAATCCTAAAACAAAACCATGAACTGCCTGAACTGACATGGAACTGAGCCCAGACCTGGTTTCCTTAGAAAACACAGAGAAAAAGAGGGAAATGATTTAGAAGAAGAATGGGTTTCATTCACTAGCAATGCATACACACGTAATTGTGCATGGAAACCTGAGAATGTTTTCATGCAGAAATCGCGATTCATCCATAAGGTTTCTGCCTTAAAATGATTTCAAGTTATGCTTTCTCTCTGTTTAAATGTTTTTTTTTTCAGTAAGCAAGGACACATTAAATTGCTCAGAAGTGACTGTAAATAAATAATATTATAGAAGAGTTCTATTTACAATAAATATTATACTTTCTATGTTATTCAAAGAATCCTGAAAGTTAAAAAAATATGCCGCAACATTGATGATAAGAATTTTTCCTGCATGTTCGAATGAATTTTAAAGGATCATGTGACAGTAAAATCTGCAATTATAATTTGGATGTAAATAAATCAAAACAAACTGAGCATGACATTTTTTAAAAAACACCAACTGGCGCCAAACTGAAGAGAAATAGGCTATATACAGCGTGTGCATATAGTAACAGATAACTTAATGGATGAAGATATGTTTGAGAAATGGTTGTATACAAGCTGTGTCCAATCATTAGTGAATGACACCAATGAGAAAATATAAAAAAAAATGCAGACTTAAAAATGCTCACCATGTCCATGAGCCTGTGCTTCCTTTCCTCTCCAGGGCCATTGTGCGTCTTCCCCTTCCTAGGAGACACAATCAGCTCGATGTAAACCACACTGCTCCAAATCAAAAATTTTAAAACGTTAGGTTTAAACTTCAAATGCTCCGTTTATCCAGTGATTTATGAAGACTGAATGCGCTGACTCATTTGAGCCCCTGATTCAATTTACTTTTGTAACTCCAACTGTTTATCTTGCGCAGAAAGAAAATTTCAATTCAATTAGGCTACTCGAAGGATTCAAGGCAGTTGTTTTTTATAAACTGTTTGAGTGAAGTCATTTGATCAGAAGTAACCGTGCGAGTGCTTTCAAGATGCACTGTCCCCTAAATGAGTCCAGATTGGCATTTGAAACAACAGAAGGCTTTCACTGGATGATTAACAGGCCTCTGAGTAACTACAGCACAACGATGTTCAGGCCAAAACTCAGCCACAAAGAAAATCAATCAAACAATCAACATAATACAATTCAAACATCACTAAAATAGCTAAATGGATGCTGAGGATTATTTTCTTCTTGCAAAGACAAGAAGTGCACGGTCTTGCCTGTCAGTGACTCAAAAATCTAAACTTTTCTCTTTCACACATACACAGGGCCCTGATCCAGACCCATTGCACGGAATGTTCAGCCAAATTTGACCAGACATCTGTTTATTCTTGGAAAAAAAACATGTCAGTCCTTCCCTTCTGATTGCTTGCATTGCTTTGATAAGATTACAGGAACAGTGTAGGTATCTGAAATCTGCCGACCAGCAGAGCAAAATGGATACAAAGTAGATTTTGTAAAGTACTAAAGCTATTACAGAGATTCCCATGAATCACTGATATTTGTTTTTCAAGACATAACCCAATAAAAAACATTAGTATAATATCACACAAGAACATCTAGCCTTCTCAAAAACTTTTTGAAATAAATATATACAAGTACAGCTTTTTAAACCCATTAGTAAATAAACCACACTGAATATTTCAGATCCAATTCATGTGATAAAAGATGTGGAAGGTCATTGAGGAAGAGCAACAGTATAAACTTGAATTTGGCCTTGAAAGGGACAGTTCACCTAAAAAATAAATTGTAGATTTACCATGTAGTTACAATAAATGGGAGATTTGAAGTTTTAGAAATGCATCATAAAAGTGGCCCAAACTATTAATCTTGCTTGCTTGGTATGACAAATAGGCCAAAATGTATAATCTTCCCCACCTAGGCCAAAATGTATAATCTTCCCCACCAGTGGTCTGGTAAACACTACAAAAGAATCCTTGAGTAAGTGAATCCCTGTTGGCACCAATACGTTTTTGGGTAGCGTGCCAACATATGGCTCAGTTACGCTTCAGGTGTCCTAAATTCAAATCCCACCTTGTGGACCTTACCTGATCCCATCCCTTTCTCTCTCTCTCTCTCTCTCTCTCTCCCACCTGCTGCCTGTTAGATCGTCATTGTCCTATCACGAAAAAATTAAAGAATGCTAAAATAAAGGATAATTAATTCTCTAGCTGCATTTTCATTATTTCTTCAAATTGAAATTGTGAAATAAAAATACGGCCACAGAAACACTCCAATTTTATGTATTGTATAACCTCCAAGATACTTGGCCACTGTAAAATTTAGGGGCTTTTATTGCTTGGATAACCCCTTATTTACACTGCACGGGTCTGCGGCACATTACGACGGAGCTGATTGTGGCCACTCTAGTCAATGCTTGTGTTTATACAAGCTGTGTTGTGGCACAGTTCTGAAGTGTCCCACAAGCGGCTTTCCACAATGCTTAGCTAAAGATACACGTCTCCACGTCATAGTCCACGTCTCCTTCAAAAAATGGCTGCTGCAGTGGCTGGAATAAATGTAAACCTACCAACGACTTATCATGAGACGAAAAATAAAAAATGTAGTTTGCGTAACATTGGTTAATGAAAAGGTTTTTTGATAAAAATTTATATAATCTCATAAAAATTTGCAACCTGTATTGGAAGCACACTTACTATGAACTAGATCAGTCTGATTTGTTAACTAATTTGTCATTCCAGCTGGTTTTGTGTCAGTTTTATACATTTTCCTGTGAACTATTACGTTTACCTTTGACTGTAGCGTTTCATTTGGAAGCTATAAATATTTTTCCAGCAACCTGACCTTAAGAACTTATCTTAGTAATATCTCATAGAAAAGTGAAAATACCTCCAACATTTTCTCTACGTTTCTCATTTACTTTTTCCCAGCGATGTCTTTCTCATATGTATTTCCTTCAACCTTCGTTTTTGTCTTGTCTTGTCTCATTCTTCTAATATTTTCTTTGTCCTCTCACTACCAGATGCATCATGTGCTTTGACAAAATGAGACATTAGCATTCATGCAGCGTTCTGTACTATCATTGGTAGAACAAGAGAGACAGATGGAAAAGGAAAAAAACAGCTACTTCCTGTTTAAACATCACTGCCATGTCAAAATGACGTCCCCACCATTACGCAGTGAGCATGAAGAGGCGTGGGTGAACTTCAATGACATTTTTGAATAAGCTCTATTAAAGGCCTTAGTGACAGTGACGATTGAAGACAGGTGATCTCTGGCTTTCATCCTGGAAAATACACACAGCAGCAGTGGGATATGTAGCTTTATATTACAGGAGCATTTTCTGCAATGTTGACAATATGACGATTTCCAGTGCAAAGCACAATGTTACAAAAATGAGAATGCTAGCTCGGTGTGAACATGCTGGTGAAAATCTCACTCAAAAGCCTGCCTCAGAGGTTAAGACTTATTAGTGTTATAATTTATTAAATGCAAAGGGCTGGGAACGAAATAGTTATAGAACAGAACAATATTACATGTATAAGTTTACCAGGTTGTTGCTATATGGTTGATTTCTTTGGCTTATGGTTTTTTTATTTGTACACCAGGAAAAATCGTAAGTCCCTCATCATGATTTAAGGTATTATGTCCACAACACAAAAGCAGCATGAGTATGATGCATTTTAGGTTTGGGGTTTAAACAAGCAGACTGTCCAGAATATGAATCTAAAACACAAACGAACCACCAAAGAAACTCCAACCAACCGAAGAGGGCAAGCAGACAGAGCATTTAATATATGAGCACCTGTGTTTGTGTGTGCAACTCACCTCTGGCAGCCCACACATAGCACGACGATGAGGATGGTGACAACGAAGGCTGAGGCGGCGGCGATGGCCCCCAGCAGCAGTACTTTGCCGTAGGGATGAGCAGAGAAGTTCACCCCGTCCTGCATGGAGGCCATGTGGAAGTGCTAACACACACACTTTCACGCTCGCCCTCACACACGCGCACACATATGCACACACACACTCTCAAACACTGTCCACAAGATCTGAAAGAGAAAAGCCGATGTGCAAGAATCAGTTCCTTTGCTTTGTAAAACGAGCATTTTCACCCATCAAAGGTAAAACAAAAACGAATCGTACTCTCTCAATCCTCCCTGCAGCCGTTCTCTAGAGTGTGAATGAATGACAGAGAGTGAGTCTCCCCCACACTTTCTCTTGTTCTCTCTCCGTCTCACTCTTGTACTTTTATTTTGTCTTTCTCCTCATGTGTGTCTCCTGCAGGTCTCTCTCTCTTCTCTCCCACAGTGTGTCATTTTCTGCCCACTGACTGTCACTCAGCATTTGCTTGGAATCATTTGTCTTAGACTGGGGGGCATTTTTCACTTTTCATGCAAAGATTCATGAGCATCAGGTACATCACCTGTCTGTCGCCGGGAACAAAGAGACAGTAAGTGCAGTTGCTGAAAGGCTGAGCTTTTACACTTCACTTTAAAGCCCATTTCTAAACAGTTACAGTGTTGGGGAAAAAAACACTAGGCTATATTTTGTTCTCTAATATATATGATAGTACACTCGTGATCTTGCCCCTTGCTCTGCTAACTGTTAAATTACATTGTTTTAGCAAAATAACATTAGATGACTAAAATAGTAGCAGGGTCCCGTCATAGTAAGCTCACACTGAACGTGTCGAAGGCTCGTGGGTCCAAGTGTTCAGCTACTGCTAAATGCGCCATGGGTCCCAGGGGCCTATGTGGTCAGCTTGTGCTGTATTCGCCAAGAGCCCAAGTGTTAAACTTCATTTGACAGTGTCAGGACACACAGCTTGAGGCTTTGTAGGCCCCTGGCAATCCATGATGAACATGTAGAAACTACTGGCAGCAATGTCCAACCTGCTACTGAGCATCTTAATGCACCAAGTTTGAATTAGCACAGAAATTGCAATACACTATTATGCATTAAAATCTGATTTTAACATTTTTTATTTTGTTTATATTTGTGTGTGTGTGTGTGTAATATAGACACAATTTTTAATATAGACATATATTTTTTAGGTCAGTCTTTTTTTTTTCTTCTCTATATCTATATATACGCTCTTCTTGTTTCTATAAGGGACATTGCAGATGACTGTGCAGAACAGCTGCAGTGAATTGAACCCATGTGAGGCAAATGTATAGTACAGTCTACACACTTGATTGCGTTATTGCGTACACTTCTCCAATTGTCCAGTGTTCTCCATTACATCATAAATCTTCTGAATGGGCCAGTGCTTTTGAATAAAGAGCGAGTCCCGAATCGTTCAGTCACCTTTTGTTTGCACGCACAATCTGGTCTTTATTTTTCACCGTGAAGACTTGTACTGCTGGTGGCGGTACAAGGAATACTATGGCTATTTCTGACTTGCACCTTACAGGCATCCTGCATGAGATAAAGTATGTGGGTTTAGTCAGATAAGGAATTAGCCCAGTTTTAATCATTTTGGCTCTTGGTTTAGTACTATCAAAGGGAAGTGAGTCATGATAAGAGCTAAAAATACCTCACGAGCACAAGCAAACAACAGCATGTCGAAATACTAGGACAATGCTGTAAAACAAAAGTCTCTTTTATTGTGTCTTGCTCCTTGTCAGCTTGAAAAAAAGGCCTTTTTACTTTAATGCAGTTGTCAGATGTGTAGTACGCATGCATACTTGCCCTGAGTTGCACCTGAATTCCCCGTGACCCCTTTTAAACTGTACATTGGGTCCCTTGAGTATGCATCAATAAAAGAACATGCTTGAAGATTAATGAGTGGATCCATCATGCACTGACTCCCTGTTTATAAACCGAAAACAGAGACTGTGTTTGTCAAAGGCTGCCAGCTTTAAGTGAGGAAAACTGCTGTGCTAGGCTAAGACACGCATCCAGACTCTCACATTCCGAATATTTATAAATATTACATATTACAATAAGGATCACCACTGGAGCCAAGTAAAAACCTAATATAAGTATAAATATAAGTTTACATTTTTTATCTAATATTTATATTTTATTTTAGAAAATTATATGCACGTGTACTTATTTATTTATAGAAAAAATGAAATACATATACACAAGCACAACCTCGTTGGTACCTTGTTTGTATAGCCTAGCAGCACCATATCTCCTAACATCTCTGTGTATTTCGTGTTAATGAATCTCTTGCTTCTCTCACCTTCACTTTCCCATTCTTTCCATCCTTCCTCTTGTGGTGCATCATGGTTTTAATGATCTGTTTTAACAGGATCTCCTCAGGGGGTGAGCAGGGACACAGTCTTAGGTGTTTGCAGCTTGGTTTCTGAACAGCTCGACTCCTTTATGCGCTACCGTTTTAATTCTCACGCACATTTTAACCGACTTAAGGTGTGATCACATTTACCATTTGGCGAATTAATTCAGTCCTTCAGTCTGGGTAGTGCCATATTGTTCAGTGGATTGCACTGTTGCCAGTTGTTCAGCTAATGAAACATCTTTTCAAAAAGCATTCAGAAAAAATTCCATATAACAGTTTTGACAATTATTTTTACCTGTTTTAGGACACAGTGCAAGAAAGTCTGAAAGCCTCACAGCCTTGTTTTCATCCATTTTCAATGAAATATGGTGTCTTTCCTGATTTTATGTATGTACGAATCCACACAGTCTGCAATTTCTTGTTAGGACAAAGATTTCCCAGTGCAGATTTGGGCTGTTGACCAGCAGAAATCTGCTTGGCTTTGAAAGTGACTTCTTTCATACATCACTACACTATTGACAATATTGGATCTTTTTTGCCAGCAGTTTTGCTGAAACTTTGCTAATGTGACTATGCTTTAACTGATTAGTTGGTTGGTTTAAAGGGTCAAGGTTTGGCATTCAAAAGAAACAATATTCAATTCAATTTTCAATTCAAATTTATTTGTATAGCGCTTTTCATGATACATATCATTGCAAAGCAGCTTTACAACAAAGTAATGTTTACAGTATATGTAGTTTGTACATGTACAGATGTGAGATAAAGATCAATTTGACACAATCAAATAGACAGATAAGGAAAATTATAAATTAGTAGCAGAGTTCGTTATAGGCATTTTGACTTAATGCAGTTTTGCAAGGAACATATGTGTTGCTAATTTTTAATCATAACACAAGAGACGTTTTACTCAAAATTTAGTGCCCATGGCATATTTCAAATTTCATTGTTGGCAGTGACATTCCTCTCAGATCTTAAATGATAAATGAAATGCAAAATGACTGCAAGCTCCTCTCTTTCTCTAGATTGCCTATTTTTAACACAAGTTGAGTTACTCAAAATAAACAGACATGGATATTGAAACACATTATAAATTTTAATTGGAGGTGAATCTAATTTTTGCTCATGAGCTGCTTATTCAGGTTGCAGCGGTATGACAGAACGTGCTGGTGGCAGCCTAATGGCTTATGATTTGAGCTTTCTTGGATTCTAGTTTCCCAATCACACGTGAAAGTACCTGATGAACTGCAGAGTTAGAAAAATCATCATCTCCATAATGCCCTTCAGCCATAGAGCACTGTGTCCTAACTAGGTCTGATGCAACAAATTTTCACTGACAAGAAGTTTGTCTGTCCACACTGCACATGAAACTGCTGCGCATTGTGAGACAATCACAGTCAATCAGATCATTACTGATGTGCAGTAGAGTGCAACAACTTCATTTTCTCAATAGGCAAATTTCTTTTTTTTTTTAACAATAACGTATAAACCTCTAACAGACCTGGTGTGAGCTCTGAGCTTGTTAAATAGTGGCATATGTTTTTGTCGAAGCTGATATTTGGACTTATATTGAAAATAATTGCTTTTAACAGTGGAATTAGTGATGAAAAATTGCATTACCCATGATATTGTGCAGAGAGTGTACTGTTGTTCTAAACTATAAGTGAATTGTTTAAGTATTTTACATATTTTAATTTTGTATTTAATTCACAGTGCTTCATGGGATTGTAGTTTTTCCTTCACTAAATCTGTACACAGTCTACCTATTTTTTAAATAAAGGTTTGTATTGTTTTTATTCACCTTGGTTTATGGCTTATAATGCTATAACGAAGACCCCTAACACTTAAAAGTGTGCTGGCTCTAAAGAACTCCACCAAAAACTCAATAAAATATTCTGTCATGGCATGTTTGTAGAAAGGTCAAAAACTGATTTTTTCATGATATAAAGGATTTGCTAAATGACAACAAAAGCAATACAATTCTTAATGCTGGAAACTTGTACTACTAGTATGTGGAGTCCTGGGTGTTTCTGGAAAGAAAAAGGCGAGGACAATGCTGAAAGCGAGCGCTCCATCAGAGATTGTTCTGTCATGAGCACATCATTAGTCTGAGGCCAGATGGAGCTTGATGTGACTGTGTTTCACCCCACCGAATGAAATCACATGTTAGTCCTATTGATTTGTGAAGTCATTCTCTATAATTATGTTTTTCATGAAGAGACCTAAGCAAACGTGAGCTGTGTGAATAAAAAAGCCCCAGCCACTGACAATAGGTGCTGTTAAGCCCATGTGAATATGTGACTAAACTAGACTGTTACACAAATCCAATCAAAAGTATCTTTGATTCTGAACTTTCTGACATATTGCCATATTCTGCATCCACAGAAAATAAGCTGCATTTCAGTCTAATTTATGGCTTACTACATTGAGTCTTTCCATTAATAACAGCCATAAATTATAAAACCGTTATTGTTTTCTAGTCTGCAACTAGACAGCACAATTATTGTGGTATAATCAATACATGTTGGTCTGCTCCTGTCTTAAGTGGGTGGTTCTTGGCCAGAATAAGCTGCAGTGTGGACCAGACCTTATGTTGTTTATGAGACTCAGGCTCTTTTAGTCATCACTGAAACATATATATACACACACACACATATGTGTCCAAAATTCAACTGCCTCTCAAAAATAGCACAGTTAAACTCCCATCACACTTTCTGGACTGAGTGGAACTTGGCTAGTGTGAGGAGTTTGTGGCTAAATCTACATCTTGTCTTCGCTGGGCTAATTAAACAGTAAAGAGCTTGTTTCCTGTGTAATTACACAGATACTGTTTGGGAAGGAGCAGAGCCTGTCTCTGATACTGAGTCCCTGTCTTTATTCTCAGACTGATTAATTTTCTTTTCTGAAAACCAACTCATTAGAGCAAGACAAAATCCTGTTTAAATGGTAAAATCAGCTAATGCCGAACTATTATTTAGGATACCCAAGGACGATCCCCTTAAAATTATTACCATTTCATATTTGATTAATGTGACCAAGCAAAACGAAAACATCCTGTTCGCTCTTAATTGGAGACTTCCAGTCCACCACACAGTTTTTAATGAAACACAAATGAAACAACCCCTCTAGACTTGAAAGCTACCAACAGAAGTCTATTAGTACAAGTAATTATTACACACAACTTCATGACTACAGTATAAATTCATTTAGCCAGTAAAAAATGTGTAACATTGTTAAAATGTGATAATAATTATATATATATATATATATATATTTGGCAGAGATGCAACAATATGAAAAATTCTGGCTGATACTGACATGCGTAACTTTCAAATCAAAAATATTTACGATTCCGGGGCCAAGCCCACAAATGAGCTGTAGAGCAGTGCAGAAGAGCGGAAATAGAGCGCAATTTGAAACAATAGCTAGGTTCAGAAGTCCAGAAGTTCAGATGAGAATGACTTTTCTGACAGAAGACAAACACACAGGGAAGATCTAACTTTTGGTACAGACAAAATGCTCACACTGTTTCTTTGGCATTTTAACCATAACTCAAAGTTATGTTAATCGTAAAGCGGAGCACGGTTAACTGAAGAGACACATTAAACAGCATGGTACTTGTATTTTCCAAGAATGGTAGCGAATGTCAAAAATCTGTTCTGTCAGTTCAAAGTTCATATGATTCGATTTTAGACAAAATTGGGCAAAATTTGGGGGAACAGTAGCAAAAAAAACTTATTGACTTACTTCAAAATGGCTGACAGTGACGTTCATGATAAATGACAAATGAGACATCATCAGAATCAGCTTAAAAGAGGGAATAAAATGATTTTATTGCTATTTTATTGCTTATTTTATTTCTGAACAATGCTATCAAAAGTTCGCTAACACTAGGTGGCGCTATTCCCAACTTTGGCATGGACCCTTAGTTCAAGCTGTAGATGAAGTGTATCAAGTTTCGTTATTAAAGATCAATGTTTGGCTGAGATACAGACTCTGAAAGAATTTTACTTCGACCTAGTTAACTTCAAAGCATCATAACTTTTTTTCTGCGTCAAAAATGACCTTTTTAGTCAGTTCTATGTGGTTAAGTCCAAAGATATGTCTGCCAAGTTTAAGAAAAATTTGACCAAATTTGAAGGAGGAGCAGTGAAAAAATTGGCCGCTTCTGTAATGGGTGGAGTCTTAATGTCAGCTATTGACTTTGATCAGCGTGATGTTTTATTTTTGTAGAATTAGGGGTTCATGAGTTTGAGTCTGAGACCAAAACCAGCTCACTAAAGTCTTCTATCAGCCAGCTGTGAAGTGATAAAACGACAATTAAATAATCAGGATTTATTTAATAAAAACTGAACCTCATCTGAATTTAGCAGACTGCATTTCTTTATTATTTTGTCTATATGAATGAAAATAAAACATCAAAGATAATTTAATAACTAAAAAATGGGTGTACAAACAATTTCACCCAGAAATTAGTACATTTAAATATATGTATTCATCAAAATCTTTAATATATTACAACAGGGGCTAACCAGCCAAACCCAGCTAACATATTTAAAGGGAAAGTTTACCCAAAAATGAACTCATTTACTCATCCTAATGTTGTTGCAAACCTGTATGTTTTTTTCCTTATGTTGAACATAAAAAAGATATTATGAAGAATGCTGGTAATCAAACAGCTGATGGTAATCATTGACTTTCATAGTAGTTAGTATCTATTTATTACCGGTTTAGTTCTTGAAAATTTGTCAAAATATCTTCTTTTGTGTTTAACTTAAGAAAGAAACCTATACAAGTTAGAAACAACATGAGAGTGAGTAAATGATGACAAAATTATTTTGGGTTAACTATTCCTTTAATGCAGCTCTACAAATCCAGTGCTTAAACTACTGCTCCCTAGAGGTTGTTGTATGTAATTGCACGTATGCAAAATCAAACAACAAAAGCTTACAGGTCTCTTGGGTCCTCCATGAAGCCTCAGCATGTCTAGACCCCAATAACTCCAGGTCAAACGCACATGATAAATATTATTTATTTAAGATTCTCTGTATTGCATTTCTTTACCGCTGTGGGTTGCACATGCGTGAAATAAACCTTGTTTCTTTAACAAAAACGAAATCAGATCACGTAACAATGGCAGGTCTCCATCTCTATGTCAGATACCAACTTCTATTTTCCAGTCAATTACTTCCCCAGAGAAATAAAGAGAAAGAGTGTGTCAGTTTGTAAGGAGCTCAGGAACAGGGAAGAAGAAAGAGAAACAGAGAGAGATTGGGGAATGGCATGTTTTAATTACTGTGAAGCCCTAGATTTCAGTCAGAGAGAAACTGGCACGTCCCCCCAAACCCCCGAGACATGACTCTCTCGCCTCCTCCCCCTCTCGTTTTTCCCCTTTTCACTCTTTTCCTTCTCTTTCTGTCCATTCTACATCAGCAAAAAGAATGGGGGAATGGGTATAAGATGAAATGTGAACTAAAATTGTGACGACGAATGAATATATGCAACAAAAACACATTTTAGTAGCCGTTTCTGTGCTGTACCCATAACTGTAGTGGAAAAAATTACTGCTCTTTCATTGGTAGTCGTGACCGCATCACACCCTGCTCAACTACTGTCGCTGACGTCCATGTCGTCAGAAATCACCAACTCTCATTGAAATTGAATGACTTCCTGCTGCTTTGTTGCTGTAAATCTCTGTATGTGCGAACAGCCCTGAAGTCACCTCTGAGCAGCATGTTAGCACAAGGGATGTTAAATGATTTATTCGCAAGCAAGCATTAGAACGGGGACAGAGGGTCCAAAACTCTGCCGCCTTGTCTTGAGTTTAAACAAACACATCCTTAAAGCCAAACTCCTCAGCGCTACCTTTACATAACTGCTTTGTTCTAAGATTATAACTTGTTCCAGAAGAATAATTGACTATTGAAACTATTAGTTACAGCTGTCCTGCTGCTACTATTTCCATCCTACAGCACTAACAGCTAATGCTACAACGACTCACTTCAGAGAACAGCTGCAGTGTGTGTTCATATTTACAGCTACAGTGTCTACTGGACTGCGTGTCCAGTAGTCTAGATAACATGTTTTGTTATCTGTTCTGCACTGTGGCTCCAGGGGTCACTGTATTTCGTTTTGTCTCATACTAAGTGGAAGAGAACTCATAACACATTTGCAATGCCCTGGGATCCCCTGTTAACGTGACTATGAGGAAGGTTTTTTACTACCACACATCACTTTATTCAGAAAATGTAATGGAAATTCATCACTGTGAAAAAACATAAACAAAACAACCATTAACTGTAGCTTAGAGCAACATACTGTAACTCTACTCGTGAAATTTCCCTAAATGGGTTACAGGAAACAATCGTCTCGGCTCAATTAAGTTGCTGGAGTGAGTTCACTTGTGTGTCTGACACTTTCCACGAACATGGGTAAAAATAGGGTCTGAAACTCTTTCTTTTGTGTTAAGCAAAAGAGATAATGTTTAACCTCGAGATTTATTTGTCATTTTATACCCTGTTGCCAAAAAACATGAAGACTTAAATGTAAATCGATCCAAGTGGAGTGATGTTATCCCATGTTATCCAAGATATTCATGTCTTTCTTTCTTCATTCGAATATAATTTAAGGAAATTTATTTGAGGAAAATATTCTAGGATTTTTCTCCATATAGTGGACTTTATGGTGTGCAATGGCTTGAATGTCCAAATAGCATTTTTAATGCAGCTTTAAAGGGCTCTACACAGTCCCAGCTGATGAATAATGGTCTTATCAAGCAAACGATCTGCCATTTTCCAAAATATACTTTTTTACAAGTTCTATTACAAGTTATATACTTTTTAACCACTAATACTTGCACGGTTAGTTCAAAAACCTTGACTTTTTTACTTTAAAGGAGTCATACAAAGCCAATTTTCCACTAGCTTATATGATTATTTATGGTCTTAATGTAAAGTTTGTATTATAGTTTGTTGTAAAATTTCTCAAAGATAGTAAAAAACGCTAATTTTACCCTGTCATCCCTTTTGAAATCACTCTGTTCTGTGTACTTCCCCTTTAAATCTTCACGTGCTCTGCTGACCCCGCCCTTCTTTTCCGAGGCACTCTTAGAGGATCTTTATTAGCTGTATTCATGCTAATCAGCACATAATTATGAAAGGTCATTAATTAAAAGACATTATACTCACTGCTTCTGTAGGTGAGGCTGGATCATGAATGATTCGTGCGAACATAAACGCATATCGGTTGATCAAGGGCGCCTTTCCCTTCAGATCCAAACGTAACGTTAATCCTTCATGTCTTCAGTCACTCAGATGTTGGGAATAAACTACTGCTATGTTCATTAATACATTCAACAACAAAACACCTCAATCGCTTAAGAGTCTTGCTTGTCTCTGCATCTCGGTCTGATGACGACTCACTCAGGGCGGGTCTGAGGTAAGACACCAGTTCAGTCTGTGTGACACGCTGCTGTCAATCAACTATTGTGGGAGTGGCCTCTGTCAGTGTGGCGCCACACCGACATGCATTTGAGAATGGCTTTATTTCAGAAGGGGCTTATTTTTTATTCAGAACTTATTTTTATTAAATTAAAAGAAAACTACTGGTGGATCTTTATCATTGTGGGGTGGTTGTGTACACACACTCCCAACACACATTTCAGTCCAAACAGCTTGTAAAAGTGCATGTGGCACCGGATGACCCCTTTAAGATAGACTTATACATCTCGGATGGCATAAAGGTGAGTAAATTATCAGGAAATATTTTTATTTTAAATTACTAGTCACATTACTAGTGTCATGAACAGCCTCTAAACTGTTAAGAGAACCTAAACACAAAGAATCAAAATACCACATTTTAAGCTCACTAGAGAATCCTGACCTCGTGACCTTTGTTTGGAGCAGACAAGGACCTCTTGACCTCTCGCTAAGACACTATTGAAATGTAGTTTTGTCGGTATCTGAATCACACTGGCTTGATCAGAAAGGGTCTCTTCCACAGGATATAACTCTCAAGCCAAGTCAACAAACATTAACCCACGCAATCTGTAACTGCATGTGACTTAATTGAGGAAAATAATTAGAATTTGGTTTCAAATGCTCTTCTGCCAGATATTGCAGCTTTAAAAGCCCTGCAGACACACACGCACACATATGTTCAAGGACAGATATAGGCTGTATGTTTCCTCCTGTGAGGAGCTATGACCACTCATCTGCTCCACGATAAGGCTGAGAGAAGGAACTCCTCTGCAGTTCACAGTATCATCAGCAGAGCCTCAAGTTTAATAGATGTCTGCCTGCAGGGCCTTATCACACCGTCACAGACCTACAGCAAATCTCTGACGCTTCTCTCAAATCATCTGAAGGCTCTGTTCACTTAGTAGGCCACCCCAGGATAAACAAGAGGTTCAGGAAATCGAGTACAGTGGAAACACATTTCAGATGTGACAAAACAAGGTGCGTGATTCATGTAAGAGGTTTCCAGAACAGAAAAACTGAACATAATGGTTTTATGAAATATTAAATTTGACAGATGTCAATTTGAAGATGAACTTATGTATTATAACCTGTAATAATAGGGATTCCAACCATTGCAGCCTTTTTGCCTCTTCAAACAAAAAATTCTCTTGAATAGAAAACTGTTCTTTACCTGACTCCAGACATTACATTGAATCAATTATGAGCCAATGTGGGATTTCTCTTTCATTGATTGGACAGTACAGAACATTCCGCTTGCATTATCTGATGCTCGTGGTTGGGGACATCATATATGGTCTAGTCTACAACAAGCAACAGGAAGCTTATATGACTGAGCAGTTTGGCCCCGATGGTCTGATACACTGAAGCTACTCTCACAAACTCGCATAGGCTACTTGACACACTCAGAACCTTCATCTGTCTTGTATGACAGGCACATTGACAAGTCTTCCCTCTACACACTAGTCTGTGATTTAATCCATACAAGTGAATAAATTAAATCACCAACATTGGATCACTGGAACTTTCTAAATCATTTCACAAAAAGATTTGTTCAGATACGTAGCTGGTAGGTGTCAACCAGTGCCTCTTGTTATGAGTCAGGACTGGTTTTTATATGGATGCTAGAGATTTCAAATTAAATGAACAGCACCCTTAGGTAAAGCTGTAATAACGGCATTTCATTGCAGATTTGCAACTATGCAATGCTTTATGGTTTGCGCTATGCAGACCGATTTTTATTTCAACACGTTTTTGCTGTGTTGAGCAGTGTAGCCAATCACAGACATATATGTTGATTTCTTGAACCAGAGTCGTTTAAGTCAGAATCCACTCACTGCTTAAATGTGTGTGTTCAGCACAAATCATCTCATTCAAATGAAACATCTAATTTAAATCACATAATAAAGTGTAGATGCGATGTAAATAATATATTCATTGTGCAGTGTAGAGAACTTTGTTGATTATAAAGTAGGCTATCTTTGTGAGATCGCTATGTGTGTAAAGGTTAGAGCACCCTCGCTAATTTAAGAAGCACCCTCAGTGATTCAATTCTGGAGCTGGGCCTGTTATGAGTGAGTCAATGAACCAATTTGTTAAAAACACATTTGTGACTGAACGGAAACTTATTAGCATATCCTTTATTGCAAAAATTGCATCTTAGATACCCCAGAAAGAGTTTTAAATCATTATGCGCATTATCTGAACAGAATGATTTGCATTAATTCATTTACGAAAAATAATTCGGCACTGAGTAGATCCGATTCAAAACAGCGAGTCATTCAGTAGCTTGTTCCTTCAGTTTATTCGACCAATTATATGCTCTCTCACAAGCCAAACTCGAATGCTATTGGCTAGCATTGTAGTCAGGAAGGCAATCACGCACTGAGAAATGAAGTTAACAGAACTAGTCACTGGATGCCTATGAGGGCAAACAAACAGTTCATTTACTTAGAATACTCACGAACGGAATACAGACTATAGGGAATGATTCAAAGCCATTAGTGCTCTGTTTAGACTTTTACATTCTTCTGGCAAGAGCGACAATAAATCACTGCATGTGCAGCTCTAACCTGTTCAGTGCGTTTATTGCCTCGTCTCGTGCCCGAATTATACATCATCATTGAAGTACTGCACCTTTTTTTGCAGACAGAAGCTCAGTCTGCTTTCACTGCGACGGTTTAATCAGACACACAACAGGTTAGCAGAATAAATTTTGATCTTCCTGCCCGGTATGAATTTTGAAACGTGAGCTGTTAGAACTGAAATCATGCTGCATGCAAGTGTGCAACACCATTGTTTTCCCGGCTCGCATATGTGATATCTGTAGCGCGGATGCATGATATGTTATGGCCCGCAGCGGTCGACCTCTTATTCAGCACGAGTAATTCGTTGCTCCCGTGGGTATTGTCCCGCCAATCACCGATGCACTCTGGAAATAATCTCGCAAGATCAAAGTGGAAATGCACGCGCAGTGCAGGCGCGTCCTCGAGGCCAGCTCCCACAGCAGACGGCAAGAGGTTTCCATCGAAATTCCTTTTAATTGAGAAGATACAAATAAACACGCGGCTATGTCTCTGTTCTCTTAATTGATTCCATAATTCACGGTATTAAATTTGATATCGAGCAGTGCTGGTTTCCGCTGAGTGAGAGAGTGTGCCACAACCTGCTTATAAATCGTTTAATTAAGCGTCGAATCACAAAGGGTAATGCGGCTACACTGAAGCTGTTGCACACGTGTCGTCTGACTTATATGATTCGAGTCATTAATCTCATATAAACCGGACGCGTAATGCCCCAACGGCAAACGATCACGCTATAAATCCTGCTATGCGTTTAATATAGGATTCCGTTGTGTGATCAGCACGTAGGCAGAAGTGCATGCCAATGAGACGCGTATACAGATGCTGCTGAAGATACTCACTCAGTTTAGGGATTCAGGGGGCGCGTCGCGGCGCAGCATCCACCTCGCTGCACTCTCTCTGCTGCTGCTGAAACGTCTGGCTCCCGGTCGGACCCCGCAAGCATAATCAATAACCTGCGTTGAGCCTGGATTCGTATGTTAGGGAGGACATGTGTGCGGTATGGCATCTGGCGTCCTCAGCGCAACCTCTGACCATCCCCATTGTTCCTGTGCATGCCGCGGCGCTCACAAGGCGAAAGGTGCAAACGCACAGCTGGGTTATTCCAAGTCTTGGCTCGGTTGTGATAGCAAGACCACGTCACGACTGCCTCCGTTGAGCCTCAGAGCCTCCTCAAGCCTCAATCCTGTCTCGAGCATCGGCGACAGTACCATATGACAGCGCGGTGCCCACTCCATTGGCATCTGGAGCTCGCGTTTTGCGCCACTGCGCGGACAGTTTGGGAATGACGGCTTTGTGGGTGAACAGTACAGAAAGTACTGGTATGATTCATCCTACTTTGATTATATATATATATATATATATATATATACATTCTCTTTTTTTTTGCAAAAGTTTGGAATTATTCAATTTGTAATGTTTTTGAAGTCTCACCAAGTCTCAATTAATCAAAGTCTCTCTGGCAGACAGAGGCATTTTATCTGATCAAAAATACTGTAAAACAGTAACATTCAGCTTCCACCACAATTCACAGCTGTTTTCAGAACTGATAATAAAAAGAAATATTTACTAAGCAACAAATTCATGATTATTCATGATTTTGAAGAACCATGTGACAATAAGATGGCTGAATATCCAGCTTTGCCATCTCAATATGATGTTACAAATGTATTAAAGATAAAACATCTTTATTTGTAATAATATTTTACAATAGCACTGTGATTCCTGTATTTTGATCAAATAATGAGCATTAGAAACATTTTAAAAAACTAATTATTTAATTTTTTTTTGCCATCAAACTATATGTAATGATTACCATAACATATACAGTACTTTACTTCATATGAGCTGGTTGTTGAATTTTTTTCCACTATGTTAATGGATATAAAATTAATTATAAAACAAATAATAATAGTTTCTAGACAACAATTATATTAAAATATATAAAGGTCATTTATAGGTATTGACAAACATTTCATTAATGATTTTTGATAACATTGGTGAACTACATTAGCTAACATGAACTAAGAATGAACAACACTTCTGCAGCATTTATTAATCTTAGTCAATGTTATTTTTTTTTACTAATGCATTATTAAAATCACAACTTGTGTTTGTTAACATTAGTTAATGCACTTTAAACTAACATGAACAAACAATGAACAACTGTATTTTTATTAACTATCATTAACAGAGATGAATAAATAGTGTTGTCTGTTTATGTTCATTAATACTTTAACTAACAAATGACATCTTATTGTAAAGTGTTACCTGATGTTTTCTTCATTATTCTTACTACAGTAACTTGGGTAACAGGGTTAAATTTTTCAATGTGCCTGAAAATATAAACAACATTAAAATTAAAGTTTTTCATTTCATTTAGCCTAAGTGTAAAGGTCATTCTCCGTTATGGGAAAAAAAAATCTATCTACGCTTAATGGAGCCACCATTGCCAATATATAGAATATCTAGTTTGTGTTTTTCCAGCATGGTAACTTAATGTTATATAGTTTCCTTTGCACAACAGGAACAGTTCATTTCACGTCATATTGTCTGTTTTGCATGATTCTGTACATTTCGGCCTAATCAAACTTCAGATAACAAGGATCTATAGGCTATACAAACACTCAGAGACACATGGGTTTTAAAAAAGAGAGCAAACCTTCACAAATTTGTTCTAGATGCCAACCCACCAATCAAACCAATAGCTCTCGCTAAAGACAGAAAATTTGTTTATCAGCACATACTGAGACTCACAGACCTAAACCCCTGCACCCTGCTGTTAATCACCCATCTGTGGGACTATGGACCGTGCCAGCGAGCATACTCACTGCAGCAGGCAGCTGTGTTCAGGCGGGTGATGTGTGCTGAACATGGCTGGGCACTGCAGGGGCTATTCGAGTAGGGGGGCGTCCAAATTATGAAAAGTGCAACCTCAAGGCTGACATCTAATTACTCTGAAAACAGATCTCACACAAAAACATACACACAAATCCTAAGGACACCCAGTGTGTAGGAGGTATCTGCTTATGGTGCAATTTGCATATGTGATGTTCTGAAGGAAACTGAGTAGGTTTCAAATAAAGTGTGTTGTTCCAAACTTATGTAACTGTATTACTTTGTTCTGTGGAACAGGCCTTCCTGAAGATATATGTAAACAGAATTTCCAAGCTGTATTCCCTTCCATACAATCAAAGGCACCACTGCCAAAAAAGCACCAAGAATTCACCTTAAACTTGCCTCTGAAGATATTATGCATTGCATATGTAAATGCTAAATCATCAATATTAGTTACCCCCTGCTTAGAAACAACCCAGTATTGTTAATGATAGACAGATTCTGGATTTCTATGGAAGGTAACCTACATCTAATCATTTGCCAACTCCTGTTAACCCGCTAGGGCTCCACCTGCCGCTCCCTCTCGACAGCGCACCGGGAGGCGGCGGCTTTTATATTTAAGGACCCACCCCATTTATTTACCCTCGATGTCTCCCTCTTTACCCCCGCCTACTCCTTCATATTGTTTTTAACCCTATGCGATATGTACAGATATGATCACAGCCAATTGTGAGGGAAGCATAACCTAAAAACAGGCTACCTCAAAACATGAATCTGTTTTATTTACCGTTCTGAGTTTTACGTTTATACCGCAGAGAATAGTGAAGATGGGCTGCTGCTCGGGGAGGTGTATGTTGATGTTCTTCTGCGCTCTTCAGCTGGTAAGTGCGTTATAAAACTGTAATAAAAACAAGAGCTGGAGCTTTGTATCGCATTTATGAATCTGTCACTGTTTCAGACATTTTACGTTGTGATATTAACTTCGAGACGAGTTTCTGAAAATCCCATGTCTTAAAGTCTGCAGCCTTTTAAATAGTCTATTGTTTGGAAGAAGAAAGGTTTTGTGCCAATAACACTAGTTTTTCATTTATAGTTAGTGCAAACAGATTAATTGTAAGTATTCTTTTGAGGAGGCTATTGGAAGCGTTTGTTTACCATATAGTCAGAATATGGCTGCAAATAAACAATAATGGACAGCTAGGATATGGGACTGTTATGAAAAGTAGCCTAATTATTGCGAAGGAGCACATACAAAACTAGACCAATTTTTGTAATAAAAGAGTGCATTGAGAACTGAAAAAAAATAACATTAGTGTATATTGTGTACAGCTACTGTGTTACATGGGGTATTTATAACTTGCTTATGTAAACATTTGTTGTTCTTTTCTCTCACTGTTATATTGAATTATGTATTATGTATATTACATATTTTATTATGTTTCTCTGTCATATGTATCAGTTCTGACTTGTTTTTCTTGTTTTCTTTCAAAATATTCACTATCCATTGACCCTTGCATTTATTCAGTATAGAATAATCTACTTATTTAATTATTTATTGCGGATTTCCTACACAAGAAATGTCAGCTGTGTGTTTTAATACCAAGAAATTTTCAATTTTAATGTGTGTTTAATGCATATTTATCACATGGTTTTTCAGTGGTGCGAGATCCTTTCCCTTCTCTCACAAAATGATATATTGGATTGATCTGGTCATCTCAGTTCAGTAGTTGCACTTGTGTTCTTCACAGGAGGAAACCCTCTTGTTTCTGTGCTGAACACCAACAGAGACAGTGACCTACATCCCTGCTGTTATTCTGCTTAACCTTTGTATGGCTTTTAACTTTGGACTAACCTTAGCCTTTCTGTATTTCCTTTCTTTCTATCCCCTGTGTACATGTGCATGATAGACACAGAGAGTGGAGAGGCTTATCCAGTTCTGTATTTTTTAATTCAGCATTATATATATTAGCAATCTGATATGACATCACATTTGAAATATAATCTCAATGGATTAACTCACCCTTGACTTCTTTTTATACTGTCACCTACTAAATAAATGATGAAGATTCAGTAAGACAGGGCAGAACAGAAGCATGCAGTTATTAGTCTTTACAGTTGTGTACATTTGATCTCAGGATGGCTCAAATAGAAAATATAGCTGTATGTTTTAACCGGTTTGACAAATTCAATATACTATTTCACACCTTTTACTGCCAGTGAATTGAAAAAGAGATGGATGTCCAATTTTGTGTAACATTTGGCACCTATAAGTCTTGGCTGAACGTTCATCTGTCAATTCGACTATATCAACAGGTTCAGCTACTGTTGCTGTGTATAATGGTGGTTTCATATTTCCTTTAAATATTTCAAATGAGTTGGCGACCGTTCACGTTTATGAATTAGATTCACCAGGATGGATATAATCTGAGCTTGTAATGCAGATGCCTGTTAACAAAAGCGGTTAGCTCGTCTGTATCTGTGAAACATCTCACTGTTTTATGTTTGGCTGGTTAAAGTCAGCTCACCTCATGCTGGAACACAGCGGATGGGGACTGTGGTGAAGACATGCTACGAATGGTTGATTTGAGGTGGAACCTCTGGGAACAGCTGGTACACAGCAGCATTATGGCATACAGAGAGAGATTGTATGGGGGATGGGTGTTTAGTGGCAGAGAGAGGGTTTATGACTGCTGCAGTGAAGCTTTATGAGAGGAGCAGCATCCCCCACACCCAGCACCTCCTCTCTGAATCATACATCTCCTCTCACTGAGCCTCTGACCTCCAAGGAGGGCCCTCATCCCCTTTCCCTCCCGCCCTTCTTTTCTCTTTCTCCACCTCTTACTCTCTGTTTCTCTGTCACAAGCTTTGTACCCCATTGACTCTGTTACCCTGGCAACCCTGAGTAAAAAGCCAGTATGTGGAAAAACAGAGGTGGGGGTTTTGATTGTGTGTCTCTGGGAATGAGAGATGGGGTCTCCATCATTATTGTGTTTGGGGCAGCATGAGGGTGGTTTTTTTTCTTTTTGGTTATGTAGATGCAAAGTAGCTGGTGGTTTTGACAGTGTGTAGAGATCCTGATCATATCACACTTTGTCTTTTTTTCTCTAGATCACTGCTGTGGAGAGACAGGTGTTCGACTTTCTAGGTTACCAGTGGGCACCCATCCTTGTCAACTTCCTGCATGTCATTGTGGTGATATTGGGCTTGTTTGGGACAATCCAATATAAGCCCCGCTATGTAGTTTTGGTGTGTACTGTATTTAAATAATGGTTTATAAAATACTGGTAGGCCTACTAAATATAAAAATTAAGAAAAAAAAATTAAAATTAAAATACATGTATTGAATTCAATTATAGAGTTTAACTTATTGATATTAGATACTTTTATTTCTGTCAAAAACTATAAATACCATTCAAAAGTTGTATGCTTTTATTGAGCAAGAATGCATTACACTGATCAAATGTGACTGTAAAGATGTTTATAATGTTACAGATTGTTACAAATGCTGTTTTTGAAGCTTTTTGATTATCAAAAGAATTTTGAAACTAATCTGCATTATTTCTGAAGGATACTGTGACCCTGAAAATTCAGCTTTGCCATCTCATAAAAAAAATTATAAATTACATTTTACAATATATAGAAAGCACAATTCAGATGTTTAAATTGAAATAAAATGTATTTACTTTTATTATTTTAGATTATATAAATGCAGCCTTGGTGAGCAAAAGAGATGTCTTTAAAAAAAATACATCACCCTCCCAAACATTTTAATGGTAGCATATATTCTAATAAATTAATTTGGTTGTTTACAGATTTTTATTCAATGAAGTTAACTAGATGTAGTTCTGACTGAATTTTTTACATTTCCTTTTCTTTTAGTATATAGTCTGGACCGTGTTTTGGGTGACTTGGAATGTCTTTATCTGTTGCCTTTATCTAGACCTTGGAGGTCTTTCAAAGGTAAAGAGCCCCGTTTCTTATATGGGTCAGTCTAGTGCTAGACCAAGTTCACATAGATTCATGCCATTGGTATGAAATGATATCATCACTGTGGTATAACCTTACAAACCACAGGATTTTAAACTTGCGCTGCATGTTTCCTCAGTACTAGAGCATTAAAGTCTTTAATGTTTACAAAGCCATGAATGTTAACAAATTCAGAATGTTGTTCTCTTGCAGGACAGCAATTATCTGTCATTGGGACTTTCATCTTACCGTTCATGGTGGAAGGATAATGGTCCAAGCTGTGAGAACAGAAACCTCCTAACCACTAGATGGCAGCATCTGGAAAGTCCTGCTCTGGTCTCTGAGCTGGGCTGTGTGTTTGAATATCAGTACATCGAAGTTATGCACAGCGCCCTTCAACTGTTCATTTCTGTAAGACCCTAAAACTGAAGAGGTCGTTATCTGTTAAAGCTGAAGTGTGCAGAAATAACGACTGTTTTCAAACAGGTTTCCTTAACATTTCTCACAGCAGCGCAGCTATGTCAGGCATACCAACTTTTTGGTTACCTACAAATGGATATTGTTAAGTTGGAAAGTTAGGACATACTTCAGCTTTAATATAAACTCCTTAGTTTAATGTTTTTCTGTGATTCATCCATATGCGCAAATATAGTTAATAGTTGAAAGAATGACTTGTATATGGCTTTACTGAATCTGATGCTTCGTTTGCATGCAGGTCCTGGGATTTGTATTTGCCTGCTATGTTGTCAACATCTTCAATGAAGAGGAAGACACATGTTTGTAAAATTCTTTTTATCTGACACCTTTCAAAATTGCTTTGAGTAATTTAGTGTTTTTTTGCTGGTTCTAGTTAATCTTCCTAAATAACTGTTATTACTTATGCATTTAATTTTGTATCTGCATTGTGTTTCTTTTTAGATTTGTATAAGTGACGGTGTCCAGATCTCAGAAAGAGGGAAAGAGATGGAAGAAAAGGACATTAACCATTCTCTGAATGGATTGGATGGATTCTAAATGATGTATACATGTATAAACATAACAATACACACAAATCAAGAAAATAATGTGAATATGAACATGAAAATTCAAAGATATGTGTATGTGTGTTTTATTATTATTTTGCCTTATGACACATTGAACTCAACAAGGGAACAAGAAGCAAGTCACAAGGCATCTGTGTAACTATTCATCCAAAGCCAAAGGATACAGCAATGGACCTCACATGCTTTTATGAATACGTATTTATATTCCTATCAGGATATGATTTTTTTCCCCCTGTGAAAGTTTTGCATACAGTTTTTGTATGTGGCTTCTAATTTTACAGTTCAAATGGTAGCCTATATTTTGTACATTTTAAACATACTGTAAAGATCTCTTTCGGTTTAATAGTGGAGATTAAATGAAGAATAGATTGCTTTACATGCACTTGTGTTATAACATAGCAAAATGCTGTTAAATGTTTAATGATCAACATCTGTCTCTTTTACTATCGGTAACGCAAGCCAAATTTGTAAAAGAGAGCAATTATAATACCTGCATGTGCTGGTCTGTGTCTTACACGCAAAACAGAAACATTGTAAGTTAACACTTACAGAACATCACTTTGTAAATGTAAATAATACAGCATATACTGAACATTGTGTTTTAAATGCTGACTGTAGTGAGTCTTCTCATCTTTTATTTTGTTAAGTGTAGTGCACATGTAGTGCATATCTTAATAAATATTTGTTTGGAAAACACCACAATTTATAAGAAAAAAGGCACATTATTTCGTTAAGGTTTCTCTGACGAGGTTCTCCAATTTACTCGCATTACACTGACACCTAGTGGATAAAATGAGAAAAACGCAAATTAAATAAGTGTTTGGCATTTTGCAGCCTACCTACATTCTAAATAACCATAAATGCATAAGGATACTAAGTAAACCGGATTATTATGTTTGTTATTACTATGTGCAATGTGATACAATATTTTATTATCCTAGGACAATATAAGACATCAGAATCCAAATCCAACATGTGATGCAAAATCTCACACTTTGCATCGCTTTTTTCAGGAAATTCAGCAAAATCATCTCATCAGTAAAGCTGTTGCATTATCTGTGAAATGGGTGTTATGCTGAAACAGAGCTGCTCCCTGCAGGGTTCCAGTCTCCTATAGTTACCCACTGCAAACTTATTAAACAGGAAGCCCCCCATCCCACCCATCTCTGACTAAGATCAATAGCTAGATCTAAATATCAATTAGCTACCCTGAATGCCCTTTATCAGCATGTGGTTTAGTTGACACAAGAGTGCTCAGTGCTTGTTAATGACATTCTTTTGACAGTGAAAATGTAAATGATAAAAGTAAGTGGTGGCATGGCTGGGGCCTATAATAAAACTAAAAGCTTAAAATTTTTTAAAAAAATAATTCCGGGCAAATGGTTTAATAAAGCTTGAAGAATACAACAAGTAATCAGGCCTGTCAGCAACATCTAATGTGAAAGGTATGTACTCATCTGTAGGTTTTTAGGACATATTTATGAATACAGAAGCCAGTGGAAAAGACCAGCTTAAACTCCATTAAAGTATTTAATAAAAAAGTATGTTGTTAATACTTTATTATCTATACAGGGTGATTTGTAATAGTCACTTCTTTTATCTGAATTAAACAAACCCACTCAATATAGGCTAATAAACTAATGCGACTTATCCTCTGACAAACATGTCGTACTAGCTGTGGTGAATGATGGTTTAGTGGAGGAAATGAGCTAATTTTCATTACATAAAAGCATAATCTATATATTTGTATGTTTTATTGTTGTTTCAAATAACTTATAATAGACATTTATACTATTATCATAAATACGATGCTAGGTAAAATAGCAATGCCAAAATGTAGCCTACAGCACTTCTCATTTAGTTACTTATTATACTGCACTTTAAATGTCTTCAGGCAATTATTTGAAGGAAGAACCTGTACGAAATAGATTATTTACTAAGAGAAAGAAGACATTAATGCAGTAAGAACTTTTTCCAATTTTCTCAGGTTGATCACCTCCGCATGGCCACCCGGTCCATGTGGCGTCAGTCCCTCCGCGCAGATCCCGGATGGAGCGGCCATTGGGCGGAAGTGAACAGAGGTGCACAATAACTGCGGGCTGGGAGGAGGAAAAAATTTATATACACTTTGAAATAAATTTACATTTGGCGTGTGACAGCATTGGATTACACCCCAAAACCGCAGAGCCTCTGATACTCTTGAAAACATCCTCAGGCTGGACTTTTAGTGCGCTCGCGAGGACCGGATCGCCGGAATCAAGTCGTGGAAGTTGCTGAAAAAAGCGCAGTTCAGCCTGCACGGAGCCGAGAGGAACCCACGGGCTTCGGGTTACGCCGAGCACCCTCGCTGCTGCTTCTTTTTTCTTTGCAAGACTCTTGCTGAATCTAAAGAGGCCCTCTTGATGAATTATGTCTACCACCAGTATTGACCCACAGGTAGGTTGGAGCGGCACGGCGTCGCTAAGGCCTTTAGGAGGAGCAGGGAATGCGCGTGCAGCCTCCGCCGCTTCTGCGGAGACATTACGGGCTTCTGCCTCTGCTTGCTTCTCACAAGCGCGAAGGCTAACGAGTTAGCATTTTTCCCACTCGTTTCATTGAATACTACATCGCGTTTCTTCGGCTCAAACAGACATTTCCGCTCGTCTCATCACTAAATGCGGTTTGCTCCGGTGTAGTATCAGGATAAAACTTAATTTAGTACACAATCTCTCTCATCGGCTTCCGAGAGTTATAACCAGTTTTCCCTGGACTTGAGCTGATCTGCGTGGTCGACGAAATCTTTAGCTATCCGATAGGACGTGTAATTCCTCGATTGACTAAATAAATATCAACATAAGCCCCCGTTTCTCTTTAATAGCGAATGGAGAGCGACTCCTGATAGTGCATTGATTTATTGCTGATGCTCTGATGGTGTCGATGTGGATTAAGAGCATGAAACGTTGTGTAGTATTTACATGTTAAACACGAAGACCTCGTGTTTAAAAAAAACTACAATTCAAATGTGTTAATATTTTATCTTGTTGTTTTTATCCATCTCCAATCACCTACTGAATGGGAAGACATCCAAAGGGCAAGACGCTAAAGGTGAGTTTGCTGAATAATATATATGTCTGTACAGATTTGGAAATTAAACGTCCAGTGTAGGCTCATTCATTCACATTAAGTCCAGTTTTACCATTATTAATGCTCTCGGCTGTGGCTAAGTAAAGTCAAATTTGGGCATTCATTCTCTATCAAAGCCTGGTTGCTGTGTTGCTGGCATATCATTCAAATAATGTTGTTTGAGAGCTCAATCAATCACCTGATGGAGCCATAGGCTATACCTCCTCTTGGAGGCCAGAACTGCTCCTGGTGGATTAACACCACTCTGACACATCAATTGGCAATGGGAGTTTGGCTTTTGAGTGTATTAAATAGATAATGCTTCATAATTCTGTAGCGTTAAGCACTCTAGTTGTGAATTTTTGTCCTTCGGTTTGGGTAATTTTTAGATGGTCCTCTTCATGACTCTGTCTGTAGTATCGTGGTAGTCAGACAGAACATGTGGTGAATGACTCACGGAGATCAGTGTGGTGAAGTTCACATTAGTCGTTTATCATTTGTTGAGGATCTAAAATGTGAGTGGCATGGCCTTGGTTATGTGATATCTTCAAAGCAGCAGAAAAGACGTAAGATTTAGCATGTGCATTGAGTTTGTTATCAGATGTAGTGATTTGAGAAGTAACCCTGATGTTTAACATCATTCTTTATTTCAGTGCAAAATGGCTCTCTTCATCAGAAGGAAACGGTCCACGACAATGACTTTGAACCATACCTCACTGGCCAGTCTAATCCGGTGAGAAGTGTTTTGTCTTGATGTTTTGCTTCTCAGCGTAAGCATGTTTTCATATTTTTAAGAAAACAATATGATTTTAAGTGGATTCTCCTTGTAGGCTTGTGCATGCAAAAACAGTATTATGAATCGAAGTATTATCACTTTATCTGGTTTTGAAAGAACTATTCTTCTGCTTTCTCAGAGGAAGAGAAGAAGAATAATAACTAACGAGGTTTTACAGTGGGGAATTTGTCTGTACTGTTTAAAATATTTGAAATAACTTTTCTGGTGTCACAATGGTGTCACGGGAAAAACTATTAACCAGCTAGGGTTTACTCTGGGAAAATTTGACTGTCGTTTTTTTTTGTTTTTTTGTTTTTTACACATTACAACAACCACAGTACATTACCAAAAGGAACTTGTTATATAATACGTCATTGCCTATAAATTGTTCTGGAGTTTAAAATAATTTCCTTTTGAATATGTTTTGAGTGTGTGCTAAGATTTGGGTCTGATCTGGTTTTATGCTGTTTGAAGTTGGTAAATGTGACCCTGGACCACAAAACCAGTCATAAGGATCTATTCTTTGAAATTAAGATTTATACATCTGAAAGTTAATAAAGCTTTCCAAAGAAAAAAAAAATCTGTGGAAAATATTTACCTGTAAAATTGTCCAAATGAAGTTCTTAGCAAAGCATATTACTATTTGAAAATTAAGTTTTGATACTTACAGTAGGAAATTTACTAATCATCTTCATTAAACATAATTTTTACTTACTGATTTTTGGCATAACAATTTTTTTTAATCATTTTGAGTATTGCTTTGTATTGCTGGCTAATGCTACAAATATGTTAGTGCTACTTGAGACTGATTTTGTGGTCCAGGGTCACACATTTGGTTTGTATTTTGTCATTAATTCTAACAGTTTTATTTCTGATTATCCCTCAGAATAACAGTTACCAATCAATGACGGACCCATACCTGTCTAGCTACTATGCCCCCTCTATCGGGTTCCCGTACCCCCTCAGCGAGGCCCCCTGGTCCACCGGCGGAGATCCACCGATCCCATACCTCACTCCGTACGCCCCCCTCAGCAATGGAGACCATCACTTCATGCATGACACTGTGTTCGGACAGCCAGGGGGTCTGGGTAGTAGCATCTATCCACATCGCTTCAACTTTTTTCCCGAAAACCCAGCATTTTCCGCCTGGGGTACGAGCGGCTCCCAGGGCCAGCAGACTCAGAGTTCTGCTTACGGGGGCAGTTATAGTTACCCGCCCAGTTCTTTAGGTGGCACCCTGGTACCCGATGGGCAAACAAGCTTCCCAAGTGACACCCTGAATAAGGCGCCAGGTATGAACAGCTTAGAGCAGGGCATGGTGGGGTTGAAGATCGGTGGGGATGTGACCGGAGGTGGATCTGGAGTGAAGACGGTGGGCTCAGTGATCGGTGGAGGGCCAGTGGCAGCAGCTGTGGCCACGGGTAACGGCGGGACTCCACTAGGGCTACCGCCTCCCAAACCCACATCTTGGGCGGCTATTGCCAGCAAACCGGCCAAGCCTCAGCAGCTGAAGGTGAAGAGCAAGCCGGGGATGCCCATGGCTGGAGGCACCCTGCCCCCGCCGCCCATCAAACACAACATGGACATTGGCACCTGGGATAATAAGGGGCCCGTGACTAAAGTGGCCTCGCCACTGCCGCCCCACCACCAGCAACAGCCTCCGCTCCACTCCCAGGGTCACCTACCGCCTCACCCTCACGGGCTCCCGCCCCCACCTCAGCCTCCTATGCCGTCTGCCCAATCACTTGCCCAGCAGATGGCAATGCAGGGTCCGCCACCTCCACAGCCTTACCAGAACCACGCCCCTGCTCCTCCCCCTCAAACCCGGTGGGTTGCCCCACGTAACCGCAACCCTGGTTACGGTGGGGGTGGCAGCATGGACAGCAGTGGCTCATCGAGTGGTGGAGGGGTCGGCAACGGTGGGGGCGGCGGACCTCCAGGGTCCATTGCTGTGGAATCCCACCCGGTCCTTGAAAAGCTGCGCGCGGCGCACAGCTACAATCCCAAGGACTTTGATTGGAACCTGAAAAATGGCCGGGTTTTCATCATTAAGAGCTACTCGGAGGACGACATCCACCGCTCCATCAAGTACTCCATCTGGTGCAGCACGGAACACGGTAACAAGCGGCTGGATTCGGCCTTTCGTGCCATCAACGGCAAGGGTCCTGTCTATCTGCTATTCAGCGTCAACGGCAGCGGACACTTCTGCGGCGTGGCAGAGATGCGCTCGCCTGTAGACTACGGCACCAGCGCCGGCGTTTGGGCGCAGGACAAGTGGAAGGGCAAATTCGATGTGGACTGGCTGTTTGTTAAAGACGTGCCCAACAGTCAGCTCAGGCACATCCGCCTTGAGAACAATGACAACAAGCCTGTGACCAACTCCCGTGACACGCAGGAGGTGCCTCTGGAGAAGGCCAAGCAGGTGCTGAAGATCATCGCCACCTACAAACACACCACCTCCATCTTCGATGACTTCTCACACTACGAGAAACGGCAGGAGGAGGAAGAGGTGGTAAGAAAGGTATTGCATTTTTTTCTCATGTGTTATGTTTTGTTTAATAGCTACATTGTTCAGCTAATGATCGGGATATTGTTTTCTTGTTTAAAAGATTGTTAGCTGTCTTGAGGTTTAGAGATGCATATGCTGAAGGAAAATATTTCTGTTTAGAGGTGAATGACCATAAGCAGTGATTAACCAAAGAACTTTGAACGGCATGTGAAGGGTTCAGGCTACTGTTCATGTCACTGGAACTGGCTATGTAAAGGTTACGGCTATTTAAGTGCCACCGATCAGTGCAAGTCTACCTGGTCATTTTGGAATGGTTGATGCTTCAGCTATTTCATTACTCTCTTTGATATTTCATCCATTGGTGGTTTTTCAGTACTGTAATGCTCGAAGTATTAAGCTGCTAATAAAATTGTGTTGTATCATATTTTTGGTGAGAGCAAAAATACATGTCTTAACCTGGTTCTACTTGGCTCATTTTAAATGTGGATTTATGGTAATGGATAAATATGGCACTCCTATGTTGGATTTAGTTATTGGGGTTTTTTTTATGCTACAAAAATTGAACACCTGTTCTGATATTTTTTGAGTCGAGTCCAAGGATGATTGATTTAAAATTTTTCTTTCATCTGTACTGACAGAACCTAGAGCCTGCTCCTCTCCAGAACCGATCCCGACTGGATCAAGTAAGATTTTATTTTTTGTTTTCCAGGGCTAACATGGTTATTAAAGACTTGGAAGTGTTGTTATTTCCAGATTAAGTTTGGATTATTTAGTATTTATGCTCTAATCTAAAACATTTCATTTGTTATGAATTACACTTTTTTTTTTTTTTTATTGAAGGTAGATATTATCGTAATGCTCTTTGATCACTCATTTGACTTTTAAATATTTTCTGATAAACTGCTTTAATCACATACTAAAGTTTGAATTAGAAAAATTCTTGCAGACTGTGTTTAGTAAAATGTATGGAGGAAATCTTTTAGTTTTTAATTTTTTTTTTGACAATGCACCTAAAAGCTTGTATAGGTTTTTATATGTAAATTATAAATGCTTATTAATGGATTTACACATTTTTCTTTTAATGATATACTTAAAACTATAGTGAAAGAGTTTTCACTTAGAAATTGCTAAATTGTACAGTTAATTACAGAAAATAGCAAGTAACTCATTGAATTAAACATGAAATTTTAAAATAGATAGACTGAATTTTTTCTTTCTTTGAAAGATGTAATACCCTTTTCTTGGCATGAAAATTGCTTTAAAAGTTGACATTAGATGAAACAACTGAATCAGTCAATCACTCCTTATGAGTGTAAAGATCCAGATGAGTGACGTTTCAAGTCAAGGAAATTCAAAGGTTTGCGGTAACCCTGGCGTGTGTGAGAATTACTAGTACAAAATTACACCTTTTTATTGTTGGAATGCAGTGGTACTTTTTCAAATGTTTAAGATTTATCAAAGTAACCTACCCTCCATTTCTCTCTCTCTGTTTCTCTCTCACAGGAACGCCAGAACCGAAATAAACAATAGAAGGCTGCCCCCTACGTATGATGAGCAGTTGTTTTAGGACTGACCATTTGAAAATAAAATTTAAAGAGGACACAAGATGAAATTTAAAAAAAAATAAACAATCATTGTTTTTTCTATTTAATTCTGGTGACTTCAGCCAGCGTCAGACTCGAGCCTCTGCGCCTCCGGCTTCACCTGTGGGGGCTGAAGTCGATTAGCACCTCTCAACGTCGCGTCATCGTTTTGATTTCTTTTCTCTTCTTTTCTATTGTTTGGTATTGTTTTCATACACCTCCCTCCCCACTTTGACCAACCGATATCTGCACAAGTCCTTTATTTCATCCTATATTTGTTTCTTCAGCCCCACTGCTCCTCATCATGCCCTACGGATTTGGTTAAATGAGTGGGTAGTGACTTCTGTTATGTATGTGTGTGTGTGTGTGTGTGCGCGCGTGTGTGTTAGAGAAGGTGGTGGAGTGTTTGTCAGTCATGTGATATGGCAGAGGTGAGGGAGGGGGGTGTGTTCAGACTGGGGTGGAGGGGCATCTCCAGCATCAGTAACTGTAACGGGCCAGTTTTACATTCTGTAGATCCAGATTTGTGGAGAATCGTGCAACTGCGTAGAAGGGACAATGACATGTGTCTTGACATGAGATGATGTTATAAAAAAAAAAAAAACTATTTTTTTTTAATTATGTAACACTTGACTTTTTTTTTTTTTTTTTTGTTCAGTGACGAGCCACTTATGTCACAGGTTTTGCTTTTTCTTCTGTTTTTCTTCCTGCTTGGAGCCTTAACATTTTAAAGCTACGGAAACCGTTTAATAATGGCTGTTCTATACCTCAAATGAAACAGCGTTATCAGGGAGACGACGTCCCATGCATCCTTAACCAAGGGAAGTCAACATTGTCACTGGCTGGACTAAAAAAGAAAAAAAAAGAAACTAATGTTTTTGTTGCGGTTCAGAGCCCAATGCTCAGACTCTGTGCCCATACACGCTTAATGTTTAAAGAGCAGAAATGTAACTACTTACTGTTCCAACCCCGCCCAGCAGAGGTCGCTGTTTCTTTAAGCCAATCTGAGAGATGTAGCAATTCACTGCTTTTAATTTGAAATCACTTTAGATGCATCACCTCTTTTTTTCTTTTGTTCTTTGTCCTTTCTTAACAGATTTCATTTTATCGCTTTTTTCCCTCCCCATGTCCTCAGTATATTGCTAAGCTTTAACGTAGGATCATATAATTATAACAATAACGAAGAACGCCTCAAATGTGTAACCTGAAAATTAATGTTACTGATTTACTGTTAAAAGTAAGAAAAACAAACAAACAAAAAAAAAAAGAGTATATGGTTTCTGTGCGTGATTTTTTTTTAGGACCTGCTTGCTGTTTTGTGTGTTTGTGTGTGGGAGAGCGGAATTGAACCGTGTGAGGGTTTCAGATTTCTATAGTCATATAACAAAAGATTCATGAAAATATATGAAATACTAAAAATATTAAAAAAAAAGAGTTACAAGACAAACATTTAAGTCACCCCTGAAATGAATATGCATTGTATTGGAAGGTCACTATCTATCACGTTCTTAGATTTGATCATGCTCATTATTAAAATAATACTATATGGTGTAATTGCTGTTTGAAGGTGTTCTTTTTACTGCCTTGCTTTGTTGGAAAAAGCTATCTGTGGTGTTATTTTGCTCATTTGTTTTGCACTGAGAAGGCTGAAACAGAGTTCTGTATCACACGCTAACCTATTCACACACACCTGAACAGTTTTATTTGTAAGAAATCTCCTTTTATGAAAACATTAGGATAAATATACATAATTTTAAGACCTGATGGACGTATATTTATTTCTGGGGGGTTGGGTCTCAAAAACATACAGGATACATATTTGTCACTTCTGAAAGCTTAGAAATCGAGAGCAAATGTAGAAATACAGTAATTCCCTCATCTCATAAATGTTAATGGGTGAAATAGTTCATCTGCAGTCAAATCTCTAAAATTGTATTAGTTATTTCTAGATATGCAGATACTAGTGCAAAGATCATGTCATGCACTCCACCTTAACCATTGATTATTGAAGGGAATGAGCTGTTTATCAGCCCAATTATTTTGTGCAGTAAAGGTTGAATAATGTAAAGATGGTAACCTGTTTTATTTTTTTATGAAAACCTGCCACTTATACTGCTGAGATTACAACAGTAATTAGAATAAACAGGCAGTGAGAGCTACATCAGCACTCTGGAAGAGGTCTGGCATGTGTGACATAAATTGCAATGTGATTTCCTAAAAATCAAATATTATTAAAATGGGTGTTGCATTTATTACTGAAACGGCTCAAAATATAATGCTGTCGCTCTTGCGTGGGAGATGAATCTAGATAGCTGAGTACAGGGCCATCTGTATTGATTGGCTGCCATCTTGTTCTCATCTAGATAGCAGAAAGTAGAATTCTGGCCAGAAATAAATACCTGAAGCAAGACTTTTAGACAGGCAACAGATTTGCATTAAGTAGGGGTTTATTGACAGGTAAACAAAGAAAGTGGAAGGAAGGGACGGGTCTTGGCAGAGGATGCTTTATGCGTATTAACAGATTGAACACAGTTTTGTTGTACAATAATAATCTCCTGACTTTGCTTTTTCTGAATGTATTTATTTTTCTAAACAAATCCATACATTTCAGTTGAACATGTTATTTATTCAAGTATACACACAATACAGATTAGAAATCAAAGACAATTAACAATTGTTTTTAAACAATTACCAATACAAGACCAGATAGTGATCACAGAACATGATAATGCAGATAATGTTTGATTAGCCATTCTTTTCAGGATATACTAGTGACCTTCTGCGTTTTTTTAGCTTTGCAATGGGAACCAGATTCCTCTTGTGCACAAAAACCATTCATGTAGGCCTGTACCTGACATTTGGAATATTTACCCAAAGTTCCTCCAAACAGTGTAGTGTCATATAATTTGTTGTTTATACTGTATAGCATGACTAAATTATGGGAATTCAGCATCTATTGCATAGCGAAGTAATAATAATAATAAAATAGACTTAAGACTATGTCAAAATGACCTCATATACCAAATAGACTTAATGATATTGAGAATAAAATAATACATTGAACTAGAAGAGGAATTTTCACATTCCTGTCAGCTGCCGAAATTAATATTCCTATCATGCGCCAGCAAACCAAGCGGCCTCAGTTAATGTGCAGCTCTTTGGCTTTACTAGCCTTCAGTCCGGATCTGCGCATCTCTGCTGCTCATTTTCCTAAACGATGCAGGTTCGCCGTTGTAAAGCCCCTCTCTTGGCATTCACCGCGTGCCTTAATTGTATGGATATTAAATCAAGGTCCGCCGTGAACACGCAGAGTGGCAGGCCCATGTCACCACCCTCCGTGACGCGCGCACCCCAGAGCAGGCTGCTCTTCAAAGAGTACCGCAAAGAGGGATGTCGTAATGCCTTTTGACAAAACGCCAAAATTACAATCAAAATAGTGTTTCTACATTGTTTTCGGTTTCAAATTCTAGTAAAACACAGTCAAATACCAACGCATCTATTGCGCAGAGCAGGCCAACCAGTGGCCTATATTCACTGCCTTTAAGAGCTGCTCTGTAGGCTATATGACTCTGCAGCCTCAATTCAAGCAGCCATGGCTATTGTCCTCCTTCTTTTGGGTGTCTGGGATTTGTGTGCCTCGGTGGCAGTACGGTTAGGAAATTTAAAATAGTGTCAGTGCCCAAATATAGCATATCACGAATTAATCGCTGTCGTATAGATCATGGAATTACACTGCAGGAGACAGAATGAAAGCAATTAAGAAGGTAGCATCCGTCCGAAGGGCGCGCATTGTTATGATTCTCACTCATTTTGCTGACCTCTGCAGTAGTGCATCCTTTAGACTACATCAAGTGTAAACAAATCACTTTTAAAATCTCAAAATGCACAATCTACTATTTTACCAAAAAAAAAAAAAACTGTCGACCAACCTTAATCAAAATAATATCACCGCCAAAACAAGCAAAATGACTGCAACAACACTACAGTCCCCCGTAAACACGATGCTCCATTTTCTCCGTCGAGCATCTTTTGAGCTGCCGCCGTATCCCTCCTGCATCCCGCAACGAGCAAAGAGGTCACGCCTGTCATTTACCGCCGAAACACACCGATTGTATCCCGTTTTTAATCGTAATCGTCTTCTGCAGTGTTAAATGGCCTCGTTTGCGTCTTGGTTACGCTGATCCCTTCTGGAGAGATTAGCGCTTCCTCGCGTCCTCGCGCGCTCGCCCTCCTCTGATGATAGGACTCGAGCGCGAGAGGATTACATCGGGACACGGTGACGTCATGAGCCGCGCCGAAGGCCCCCTCCCCTCCCGTTAACCAAATCCCCATCAGTACGGTGCCCTTGAAAACCAGTGAGGCTGACATTCGGAGGACTGAGAGCCATTAGCGCCCTTTACATTCAGTTGAGTTGCTTTAGGAGCTACCCAAAATTGTTCATAACCACAGCTGCTGTTAGAAATGTCCCCGAGCACTCTAAACAATGTCTGCCACGCTCAGTTTATGGTTTGTCACTTACTTCACATACTTTTGGTTAATTTATGTCTATACTGCAGAGAGTGAGCGACAATTCTATTCAATCCCCACCGTCTCAGACTTGCACTGCATGCGGATTCTGAGCTTTTATGGAAGGGTGCAAGTACATTTAGTCTAAAATAATCTAACAGCCTAGTGATCTAAAAATGAATATGAAATATATCCGCTAAATAATAAAATAATCATTTAAACAAATGCAAAAGAAGTAATTAAAGTCGCTACACAAATTTTCAATCATTTTAATTCAGTGACACTTTAGGAGAATAGTCCTCTGGCAACTGCTTGTTGGCGTGCCTAGCGGTTAGCTAACCACCAATTATCTTAAAATTAGAAAATTAGAAGTAATCTTTAATATAGTGATAAGTAATTAAAATTGACCGTTTTTTATCCATTTTGTTTGTTCGATACTTTTTGTAACAAAATACGCTAGTGGCGCTGTTTTTTCTAGCTGTCAGCGCTTTGCACCTTTGTGCCTACATTCAGTTAAACGCTTAAAAGCGCTTTTTAAAAGTATAAGCTTCCAAACCATTGAGGGTTCAAACCTAATTAGAAAATATTCAGGCCACGCACTGTGGCTGCAGTCCAAATAGGCTACATGTGCACTACCAGACTACACGAGTTTCTATGAATTATCCTAAAAAAATTGTGAATCGTAAACAAATCGCATAATTACAATACAAATGAGAGCCAGTGGGAGGACAAGAAGTGAAGGGATTTGAATATTTAGAGGAAGCCTAGTAGAAGAAGCCCATAACCCACGTGCGATTTCATGGACCTGACAGTTAGCTGCAGTAGTCTCCATCCACCATCTTGAATTCACCTCATTTCCAATCCCCCTCCGTTCGACTGTAAATGTGTAAATCCCAGAATAGATGCTCAACCGGGAAAATGGTTATTTATTCTTCCCCTGAAGCGATATTTTGGGCCTACTTCCTTCTAAATTGCGCAAGGGAGGAGTTTTGTCTTTGCATTACAATACCGGCCGGACCATTCATCCCGTGCGTCCCTGCTCTTCAGCGGCCCATCCACCCCACAGCACGACAGGGGCCTCTCCATTACAAGACGACACCACTAATGCGAATCAGTGCAGGAGGGAGGCTTTAGTGATGCAGGGGCCTGATTTAGCGGCTTTGTCATTGAGGAGGAGTCAAGATAATGTAGATGAATAAGAACTGAAGAAGCCCTTTGAGTTTAAGTAACTGCCTGCACCTGCTTCTACTGTCATGTATAGGCTATCTGACCCTGCTGTAGAGGTCAAAGAAGCCCTTCTTTAAGCGATTATTAAAGGACGTTTAAACTTGATCATTAAAAAAAAAATAAAATAAAAAAGATTGTTACAGTACTCCAATTCAACAAGTCAATTTTGACAAAAAAAATCACAAACAGAAAAATGTAAGCTAAAAGGCAGCATTCAAAACAACTGTTTTGATCAAATATCATAATTATTAAAATGCATGTGCAACAATATGAAAAACAATCAAATAGTTGTTGTGATAACAGAGCACAATATATTTTAATAATATAGCCTATGTTAAATGAAAAGGGGGAAAAAAGGCTAAATAAAAGCTAGGCAAAAAAGGAATGTGCATAATTTAGTAGCCTACATGAATATTCCGGATTAGATCATTCTTTTCTTTTTCCAGCTTTTTCCCCTCACTGTCTATATCTTCTGTATTATTTGAAAATTTTCATCCAGTTCAGGATTTTCTCTTTTCCTCTCTTACAGTCTCGTTTTCTGCACCATCTTTTACTTCCACTGTCCCTCTCTTTTTCTCCCACCCTCCTTCTCTCTTCCTCTCTTCCTCCCACGTGTTTCTACATCGCTCTCTTCAGTATGAGATCCACTCTGCCCTACATGTCTCAGCTGATTGGACCAGCTGCTCAACTCAAGTTCACCATAGCAACTATGATTCAGTCGCCCAGCAACGGGTTTTACTTTCACCCCACTTCCTACTCAGGGACCCCCATATCCCCACAGCCAACAGTCCAGAATCTGCTGATAAGTGTTAAAGTGTGACTGTCTTACCTGGCATCTGTGGTTTCACAGAGTAGATCACAGCAGTGGGTAGCTGAGATCCAGAGAGGAGAGATGTGTTCCAAATCTGACAGAAACAAAAAAAATGGGAGATAGAATGGGAGCCCTTAAATGAGGTCATGTGATATCTTTCTGGTCATGTGTCATTTACTGAACTATGGCCAAAGCCTTTTACAATCACTACAATAAACTGAAGGGATAAATCAATAAATCAATGCTATTGGTAACCCTTCACATTTGTTTCACTGTTGTTTTCATCAGGTCACTGTGCATTCTAGTTTATGTTTTGCAAAAAACATGAGAAGGGTCTGGCTGCAGCCACTGTGGAGCTCCACAGTAGGCGGAAACACGTGACCTCCACAGTAAGCGGACAAACGTCACCTCCACAGTACGCAGGTAGATACAGGGGACCAGCTCACGCTGCTTCTTTCGCGCCCCTGGAGGAAAGGAC
>JAUMHR010000055.1:7158999-7175023 GCA_032361145.1 Enteromius fasciolatus
TCAATAAAAGAGAATTTTGCTTCCAACATCCAAAGTTTTCTCCTGGTCTTTCTGAGAAGAAAGTTCACAACAATATATTTTTACCAAACCAGATTCATAGCTAACTATCCTGTCCGATATTTCTCACTAGATATCAAGTGCCCTGTGATGATATGTAATTTCACACCTTGAGACAGGTTGTGCAGTTTGGGAAGAGAGTAGTGTTAGTGCTTTGGGCATGTGCTGAGAAAGCTGACTTGGAGAACACATGATGGGATTTTCCCAAAGCAAAGTGGCTTAGCCTTACCTAAGGTCATTAGAGGACTGTGTGAGGGATTCTCTGTGGCTGCGTACTTGTTTGCTTCAGAGATTACATTACATCTGAGAGACTGAAACAACTGTGAAAAAGGGTGTATATTTTTTGAAAGAGGACAGGTGCTTATCTACATGCTTGTGCATCTGTGTTTGTGAATTGTGTGGATTTGTCTGTGTATGGGTCTGCACAATTTTGTGTGTATAATTAGGATGATAATCTCTGTTCAATCCAGGTGCTGATTCTGTACAATAAGATTCAGACCGCAGCATCTGGTGCAAAAAGATGGACACACAGGTGTCTAGATCGTTAATCCTATTAGCTTTCAGATGTCTTATGACTTATATGAATAATTCATATGATGTTCAAGATTTCATTCATTCATGTCACCTAAAAAAATCTTTTTATTCACCAAGGATGCATTAAATTGATCCAAAGTGGCTGTAAAGACATTTCTAATATTACAAAAGTTTCAGATCCCATTTTTGAACTGCAGTTTATGTAGTGAACAAATTATATATAGTGTATAGATTTCTTTTGTTGCATTAGGTTTTTTTTGTTTTGATTATTTAAATTCAAATTTGAATTGAATTTAGAATTTTTTGCTGCATGACCATTTTATTTATCTAAAAATGTTGTTGGTTCTTTGCTTTTCTTACAGTAGTTCAATGTCAACTACGATGTTCAAAATCTAAAAAAAATGTTCTGTCTGTCTACACTTTAGGTATAAGAGGACTCAGGAGACTCTGTCTCAGGCAGGTCACATGACATCAGCTGCGTTCTCCTCAGTGGGCTCTGCCATCAGAAACCGATTTGGAGAGATGAGGTGAACTATATTTTCCTCCTCTGCATAACTTTTCCTCACTGTTCTTTCTCCTTCTACCAGTCATCTCAATCTCCCATTTTCTTCTTCTTCCATCTCATAAACTTTTCATTCTGTTTTTATCAGTCACTCTTTTATTCCTCTGCTTCCTTGTATGATGGTTGTTTTCCTATCTACTGATTGATACTGATCTTGTGACTTCATTTTTCAAAGCTGTATTGTAAAGAAAACAGGGTCCAGATCCTCTTTTCAGTCTGATCTTGTTAGGATAAAATGGCCCTTATATAAAATCAAGAGTACATGGATAAAAGCTTTATAAAAATCACCTCTCAGTTCTTGAATACTGTTTTGCTGCTGTTTTGATAATTGAGTGAAAAAAAAATTAAGCTAAGAATTTATTTAGCTGAAAGGAATAATGTACCAAGATGAATCATGCTCAATAAGACCATTAAAAAGAAAATGTGGTCAGATTTGATCTTATATCAAATAGAAATGGACCGGTGGTACTAATTCAAACATGAAAAAGACTGTCATATTCAACACATTTTAGCCAGGCTGTCTTCAGACTTGGACTAATAGCCAACAGCCACTGAGTGTCAGTAACGGTGATAATGAGGTATTTGTACGATGGGAAATCTCCAGATGGCTCCTGTATCACGAGTCCTGCAGTGTTTAGCCGTGAAACGGCTTGTTTTGAACACTGTGTTAAGGAATGGAGCTTATCAAAATGAGACATTCTGCTCCGATGTGACACCAAACAAACAGATTGTAAATTTACATAGCTTTTCAGATTGTAGGATTTTGCTTGCCGTGCAAACACTACTTTTTTGCTTCTCTGACTGACTAATCTAACCTGATACATACACTACTGTTAAAAACAAAAAAAAATTGGGGTCAGTAACATTTTTACGGTCTTACACACACCACTGCTGCATTTATTTGATAAAAAAAAAATACTGTACAAACTGTAAAATTGTGAAAAATTTCAGTTCTCTATTTTAATGTTGTAAAATGAAATGGCAAAGCTGAATTTTCAGCAGCCATTTCTCGTCTTCAGTGTCACATGACCCTTCAGAAATCATTCTAACATGCTGATTTGCTCAGGAAATTTTTTAATTATCTGTAGTTAAGTGCTACATTTCTTTTAAATTAATATAAAAATCTTGCTGACCCTAAACTTTTAAACAGTAGTGTAGCACCAACTAACCAACCTGTGTTTGTACAGCTTGTTTCTACTTTTTATGATAACGGTTTGAAGTGGTTCTTTTGTTTATTGCTGTGTTTTTCTCCACACTGCTGCGTTCGGGCTGCTCAGGGCTCTGCCGTACTCTAACTCTGGGTAAGCGCTATACAAGAGCCTGCTCTGAAGTCTGCTGGTACCTATGAAGATTTCTAGAGCATTCTATGGTACCTTTGAAGCAACTGAATGAAAATCTACCTTTTATGCTGCCGTTGATTATCAGTGTTTTCCATAAGAACTTCAATTACTAGAGCTGTGATAGGGATGTTAGATATAATATCCTGTTTAAAGTTTATTCTGATGCTTTAATGAGTTTTTCATTGTGCTCTGCAATTTCTCTCTTCTCTCCGTCTGCTCTGTGCTCGGCTAACGCTGTCTGCTCGGCTAATTCTCCCTGCTCGCTCTGTCTCCAACCTGCTCTCTACAGTAGCAACTTTTCCATGCGTCACTCTTTAAGTATGCCAGCTATGAGGTAAAGTACCATCCCTTCCCCTCTGCATATTAATATCTGACATTCTGTCTTTCACCTGATGTGCAAATCTCTTTTAGTCAATTTCCATGCTGAGGTCAATTCTAATACTTGTTCATATTTATATATAATATTACTGTAATTTTAATGGAATGGTCAAACGTTTGCAGTTTAAAGTCCATATACACTTTAAAAAAAAAAAAAAAAGCCTTATAGCTTCATATTTTCACAAGAAGCAATATAGAAGCACAAAAGGTACAAAAAGACCGATATTATCAGGTAGGGCCAGCATTGTTAAAATAACAGTTTAATAGTAGATGGGCGTACATAAGATTTTGCTCTATTTTTCTGCATGGATAGCAAATGCTTTTTCACTTTGTGTGGCTGGTTAAACCCTCTCAGCACTGCTTCAGTTAAACCTTTTGCAAAATATGTGTTTGTCAGCTTTTTCCTTTGCAGCTTAGGTTGCATGTAAAACAAGCTATTTGAAACCTAGTTTTTTTAGTAATTCATTTTTAAAATATCTTCTCAGGAACTCGCCAAGCTTTAAATCCTTTGAGGACAAGGTGGAGAATATGAAGGTTTAATTTTTTTCCGTTGCTTAGTGTCCATTTTAGTTATCGCTGAACATTGTTGTTGCTGATAATGACAATGGTGTATGTTCCTCCCAAAGTACAAAGTAATGGGCCGATCAAACGGAGAAGAGAGCGACCATTCACCATCCAGCAACAATGCACCTTTCTGAGCAGGAAGCACATCCTCATGACCAAGAACTGACCTCTGTGATCCTTCTTTGACGCTGCACCCAAATACACTCCAGTCTCTCCACTGCTAAATTATCTTCAAATGAATGTACAGACAGAAAACAATGCTTTAAGAAACTAACATGCCAGCATGCAAAGAGATAATGATTACTTTAACAACTGACACCCTTGAAAATGCATTGTAGCCAAAATCTCTTAAATTAGATTGTTTGAAAACTGGATAACCCTTTTTTTGGGACTGTAAGGTTTTCTTCTGTGCATCGAATTACCTTTAAATGTATTGTAATATTTTGTTTTGTCAACCAACAGGGCTTCTCTGACACTTCAGTAGTAAATGGTCTGTTACGATCAGCATGAAGAGGTGAAATGTTTGCACTGCTCACACTTAGAATGTCCTAAAACACACCAGGCTTCTTCAGCCTGCTTTGTTGCCACTGTTTATTATTGTTACATGCTTCCTACAATGAATTTTGCACTGGTTGATACCCTGCTTGTTACTCAGGGCAAAAGGTGCTAAAGCTTTCTTTGTGACAAGACTCGAGCACCAGATGTGTATCATCTCTGAAGCTGTGTACTAAATTATTTACATTTATTGTCTTGAGTTTTCCCCTGGGTTTCCAAGGCATAATATAAAATATACTGCAATATGTTCTAGCAGAGATTATTTAAGATTCAAACTATTCTTACCATTTCTTTTCATTACCTTTTAAAAACGTTTAGCATGAGTTGAATTATTTATTCTGGATCTTTTGGTACTTGATGAATATCTTTTGTAGTGTTTCTCTCTCCTCTCTCTCAGTAAAAAAAATTTCCCCATAAAAGCATTTGGTGAAAAGATGGGTTTATTACTAATCGGATGCAAGAATAATATTTCCAAGTAAAATAATTGTAATGTTTAATCAAATATTGTTGTGGGAAAAGGTCAATTTCACTGTGAGGTGTGAGGGTGTTCATTTTTTTTCCTGTTGATTCTTTGTGCTGATAGTATTGTCAATGCAATGACTTGTAAGAGAATGTTATCATACTGACCTTACTACTGTATACATGTTTGATGCTTAGTGGCTGTAACATACTACACCGTTCAGGGTTTATTAAAGACAAAGAAATAACGAGAATATTGTGGTTTGATCTGTCCAAAACTTTACATTTCATTCAGCTCTACATCATGGTTGTGACCTTTACAATTAATCGTCAATAATTATAACAGGCAGCAGGAGGCGACAAACATTCCTGTTCATTTGGGCTGCCTGTATTAAAGCTGTATTAGATTAGAGACAAATTTAACATTGGGTGGGATGTTAGATATTACTAGTATTTTTGTATTGTTTTTTTTTTTTATTATAGATATATTTTCCCCCAAGTAACGTTATTGGAGATTTGCCCTTACGCGTTTTTTTTCTTTAGAAAACAAACTTCCAAGGCAAGCGACTTTATGGAATGGTTAACATATCGATTTAAGTTGTTTAGCAGCGCTTATCAGCTCTTTTTGACAGCTGTGGACACCCCGTCCTACTTCAGAGAAGCATTGTTTTGACTTGTTAATCCCGTGCCAGTGACCAAGCCACGCCCACAACATCGTGCCAATGAACAAGCCACACTCCCAGCAGGTGCCATAGACAAGGAACGCCCCTAACTTTAAGTCGGCTGCCAAGCCACGCCCTCTGAGGGACAGGCTTTATCGTCACTCGGGTAATAAAAAGTCCGCGCGCTGTACATGCAGCAGAATTTGGAGCAGAGGAGCGAAAGACCTTGGAGGGTCTCACCCAAGAACCAAACTACAAATGGGCCCCGTCGCCTAGCGTTTACCCGACCAAGCCTTGCTGTTCGTGCACTACCAACATCAGCACTCAACAAAAATAAAAGGTAAGTAAATTAGGAAATAGTATCGTTGTTATTATTATTATTATTTTGGACAGGCAGTTTACTACTAAGCATTTAATATCAGTAATCCTGAGGTGATGCAAGTGGATAAATTCTTCAAAAAAGTAGTTTGAAGTTCCCTACTTGCAACTGATGAAGCATAAATCTTGACGTGTCCTTCTTAAAGGCAGCGTTTCTTAGTGTGTATATATATATACACACACACACGCTTTTTTTTACTAAGTGCTACCTCTAGTGTGTGTGTTTTTTTTTTTTTTTTCTTTCCGTGCATGTCAGCTTTTCAAAGAACTAGTGTGACTTAAACGTCTCGTCTGGTATATGTAGCACAGAATGGTATGATCCAGGTCACGTGGTAAATCCCTCTTCCCTTAAAACCTAACATTGACGTCTGCTGGTCCTTAATATGAAACTAAACCTTCTGTAACCCACTAAATTACTGTGTAATTATTATTATTATTATTATTATTATTATTATTATTATTATTATTATTGCTGTACACTGGAATCTTAACTTACCTTATTTTGTGTGCGTTACTTTTTTTAGTATAATCTATAGCCTGGAAAAGCTTAGTTAGCAACCTTGGTTAGCCATGTGTCATGAAATGTGAGCCATTCTGCATGCTTGCTGCAATGGGGTCTTGGCTGTTCTAAGCAAGTGGGTCACAGAATATGGAAATGTGATTCTTCAAGTAACAGCTGTTGAGTATCATCACATCACATTCTACAGAATGAGGATATAAAGGATAGATGTGCAGTTTTAGTGGAACATTCTCATTTCAAATGTCAAAAGGTCTAATATTCGCATCTTACCAAGACCTTTAACCTACTGGGAAAAAAGTAGCTTGTTGTGATCCAGACATGGATAACCTCACAGCACAGATTGTTCGAGCACCTGGCTACCAGAGATATTTTCCAAGCTGGCCACATTGTTGTGGTGTCATGCAGCTGTCGTCCCCAGACAGATCAGTCCTCATTATTGCTGAAACTTTTTTTTAACAGGTCTACCGTCTTTCCATCTTTCACACGGTTGACACTTTGAGGACGGGGAAAATGGCAGCAATTCCATCCGGCGGTTCCCTTGTTGCCACCCATGATTACTACCGAAGTGAGTACACGTTCTCTCACAATATAATTAGCGTGTGAATAAAAATATTCTCTTTGGATTTAGGATTCATATAATGTAACATTATTTATCTTTTAATATTTTGCAGGGCGGATAGGATCTACATCCAGCAACAGTTCCTGTGGCAGTTCGGAGTACTCTGGGGAGGTCATTCCACACCCACCAGGTATTTCAAGTGAAGATGTTTAACATCTTAGTACCCTAAAAAATGTTATTTAAAATATAGCTTTCATTTTAAAGGAATAGAAATGTTAATTGTCAAATTCATGGCAGGTCTGGCACGACAGGACTCTGGTCACTGGTGGTCCAGTTTCTTCTTTGGGAAGCAGAATCAAATGGGGACACTCAATGGATTTGAATCCCAGCAGAAGTGAGTTTAAGAGACGTTTTGTGTTTGGTTCGGCTCCGCTCTTGAGTTCTGGTTTTCATGCAAGGTGTTCTTGATATTGATTGGCAGGCCTGGCACCTACACAGTGACAAACGGTCAGGTGACCTGCATTGCCCGAGAGATCGTGATGAAGAGGCAAATGAGTGAGAGTAGTGACTCCGGGAAAGAGCCTGGATCCCCTGCCCCCTTTTAACCACCCTGACCCAATTCCACACCCTTCACCCCTTATCCAGGAGTCACCGTGGGCAGAAGCAGGCGACGGAGGCTCCATTTTTATTTTTCGTAAAAACTGGCTGCATTTCATGTCATGCTGTGTAGTGCAGTTTTTTGTTTTTTATATCTATGACCAAAAAACATGGCAAAAATATGCTTTCCATATGACTTGAGTATTTAAATATAAGTCACTGTATCACTGGGTGCACTTTGCAATTATATTTGCTATAAATAAATGACTAACTGCAGCCTAAAGTATGGTGTGACGGTTTCTATTCCTCTTGCATACGGTCCTTACACAGTATCTTATTTGAAATGATCATATTCCGTTCCATTAGCATGGATTACATTATGGCATATCACTAGTAGGCTATCAAAGTGCTTTCATACAAGGATTAGCCCAAAACAGTCTGTGTTCAGTGACTCTGCTGTTTTACAGAGAATGAGCTGCCAAACAACAGCCGGTGTGCAAGACGTTTGGAATTAAGAAGGCTTTGGTGCGATTAAAACACACTAATGCGCTTTATATAACACTACACCCGCTGTCATTGGACGCATGCATCTATTCTACATGTGGCAGCAAGAAAGTGAAGCTGTTGTTTTATCCATCTGGCAAAATCAATTTTTAGATGCCAACTAACTGCAACATGTTCATCTGCGGAACTTGAAGGTGTTGGTAAAAGAAAGTGAAAAGTATATATGCCATATATGTTGCTAATCATAGAAATGTGGCATAGATTTAAAGCAGATTATTGGCCAAAAATAAAATTGTTTTAGAAACCTATATCAAGCACAATTTAAACATATCTCTAAACCAATTTTGAAGGTCAGTTGTGCTTCCTAAAGTAGAAAATTGTTTGTGGCACATTGCTGTATTAGCTATAACCTACTTCTGAGGACTGAATTACATGATGTTACTTTGAATAACCCTCCAAGTCACAACAAACTGATGCTTTTCCAGACATCCACATACGACAGTTGGCTGGAAGCAATAGTTTACTTAGTAAAAGCTTTATTTATTTAGTACACTCACCACTTTTTCAACATGTGCACATATACTCAAAGATGCAAGCCCAATTGGAAATAGATAAATAGGTACATGTTTCTTTCCAAAAGCACAGACATAAATCAACACTTATAAAAACTTACACTATTTAAAAGCAAAAAAGCATAAAGTGACCCCAGTCTGTGATTTCACTGAACTACCAAATTTCCCGGTTCACTTCCCAGTTTAGAAACCTGGTCACTTGTATTTTTTTAAAGTGACGTTATGAAACTTCACAGAACGCGTATGATGCAGAAGCACAGCTATTTTAAAAACAGTAAAAGGTAAGATTTTCAGTGAAAAGATAATGCTGACTTCCCACACACTTTGGGTTGATTAATGTTCTCAATATATTGCCTTTAGCCTAGAAGAATATTTCGGGGGCTGTAGACTTTGCTCACTGATCCCCGTGTTGTTTCTAAACAGAGAAACGAGCTAAAAACAGCACAGAGTGTCAGTCTGCCGAGCTTCACGAGCGCTGTTCAGTCTCACCCGCGCGTCAAGGTTACTCTGCACAAAGGTGAACAAATGCACACTCACAAGTTTGTGTACAGACTAGTTCTTGGAAGCGTTTCGAGCTGTTCTGTTTGTCTCGGTATTCCCGGAGTGTTTGGAAACAGTAATGGGACATTCTTAAACGCTCAACGTGGCTTAAAGCACCTAAAAACCGACGAGGGAAACCCACATTTCTGTCAAACCTTCCTTGTAATAATCACCAACTACTGTCAAAAGAACAAGCGTATAAAGTGAATTACATTACAGTAAGCTGTTTCCTTAATGGACTTCTATGGGGGAGAAAACGCTTAACGTGATATTATTCACTTTATCTGTCGAATATGGGCTCGTAGTTAGTAATTACTACAAGGAAGATTTGACAGAAATATGACTTTTGTCCTTTCAGTAATTTTTTTTCTGCTGACATGTTTGCGCGTGGATAAATATTAACATGCAAATGTTTCAGAGGCTGTGTTTTAAACAGCCCTTGAATGATTAGGCGTACCAGTAAGACTGACCCAGTCCCAAGAACTTCTAAACATAGAACCATATGGCTACATTTTAAATTTAGCGAAATATCATTGTGTATCTTCAGTTCTCTTAGCTAATCGTTTATATCAACTGCTATTTTTGTGAAACAAACCTACTTAATAATTTAGTAAAAGTATGTTGTTATAGACTTATGAAGCAAAGTAAAATAAACAGCACATTCCATGCCAGTTGTTTAAAGAAATCAATTGAAGAAGTCTCTTTGACTTAATGCAAGTTCTACAAGGAGCGACAGGTAACCAGACAGCCCTTGCGATACTGCTTTGTAAAACAGGGCTGTAATAGTCATTTTAACACGCACAAATCTGAGATGAAAACTGAAAACCAGATGAATTATTTAAAAGAATGAGACCGCATGAAAGTATACAAGGCTTAGGCTATAACAGTCTTTAACTCCTTTTTGATTTGTAGCCCCGCTGCTGGATTCTGAATGATTGGGTGTCTGATTGCAGAGGTGTTTAAAATTGTCCAGAGTTGTCAATCATCACACAGTCATCTTCCTGAACGTCCTGTTAGTTTTCCGATCAGTCTGGCTAGGCAAGTCCTCAGTGTTCTTGCATCTATTTCTGCTCACCACGCACCCACAACATGAACGTGTTGTGGCAGCACTCGTGTTACTGAGTTTGAATGTTTCCGCAGTAGCAATAATCAGAAGGATGTGCTTCATCTATAGTACGTGTGTGCGGGTTTGTACCCACAGTAATAGTCTCTAACCCATGAATGTCACACAATCAAATTATCACTTTTTTTTCATGAAATGCACATTTCCAGACTAGATAGCTTCTCCTTGTGAACCAATTGCGCTGTGCCAACTCAAAACAAAACTGCAGTGGAAAGTTTTTAGAGATTGTCAAATGACCTGCATTTACAGGACCTGGCCAAACATGTTCTGTTCCAGATGTTGTGTACTCTCTCTCTCCTATAAGTTTAAGAGCTTGTTTGCAGTAGAGAGATTTAAATGGGTCACATCATGAGAAATCCTGCATTTCACTGAACTAAAAAACTGTGTAATTTTAGTCCCTAGTGAAAAACAGACCATTTATTGAATTGTTATTTCTGATGCAAAACTGTATTTATTATATTCTATACCATTACTTTAAAATTCTGCATGATCTGGAGAAGGGAAGTTATTTTGTAGTATGACTTTAAAACCTGGTAATGAAGATAAAACTGTTTTTATTTTAGTCCATATGATTCATTCGGAAACGAAATCATGATGGGAAAAAAATAATATTCAGTATTTTTCAGGTAGATTTGAGGAGGGCTTGATTACATTAAATATGAATACTTCAGACATGAAATTAGAAACTAAGCACACAAAAAAAGTGAAAGTGCGTGAATACTGTAAAAAGGGGTGAAAATGAGTGGAAAGGTGTTTAGATGCATGAACAACTGTTGTTGGGACATTCCCACTCATTAGTCCATGCTTGTCACTGTTAACTGATGCCTTCTGCTGGATCTGATGTGTTACTGCAGCTCTCAGAGGTCCACTCCATGTATCGAGTACAGAAGCTCTCCAGGAGTGTTCTCAGTTTATTGAAATCTGGCCTTTCGTGAGCTGAGTCTTTCCAACACATCAGCATTATGTCATAGATGTGCGATGGGCACTTAGAGGGCGAAGGCATTCTATACCCCGAGTTGATCATATCATACACCTCTTGATTTGAGAAAGCTGTAAGAATATACACACAAAAAGATGTCATTTAAGCTTTCTCAAATCTGCACGAGAAAGAAGATGCATAAGTGGTGTACACACCTGGATACGGGACTCCACCGTAAGAGAATATTTCATATAAGAGGACCCCAAATGACCAAACATCAGATTTGTTGGAGAACCTCCCATGGCTGATGGCTTCAGGAGCACACCACTTATATGGTATTGTTTTATCTTCAGATGAGTAAAATGGGTCCTGTGAAAAAAAATGGCCCATATATTATTTTAGGCAAATTTTAAGAGTAAATATGTCACATGTCTTTGATCAACTTGAAGGTACTCCTTGCCTTGATGATGCGAGCTAGGCCAAAGTCGGCTACTTTACAGATGTAGTTGGATCCCACTAGAACATTCCGGGCTGCCAGGTCTCTGTGGATGCTGTTCTGCTCCTCAAGGTACGCCATCCCATCAGCCACCTGACTTGCCATTTCTATCAGTTCCTGCGGTTCCAGGTTCTGCCCCTCTTCGCCTGTGAAGGGAAAACTGAAGGAATCATGTCTGTCTGCTTTAAGACTTAAGTTGTTGTACAAAAAAACAAAACTCATTCTAAGGAGAGGTATAAGTGTATATACGAGTTGCAGTACTTTATGAAAAAATGTGATTCTTAAACACACAAAAAAATGTTGAATTTGGACTGGTCAGTTTTAAATGTTATTTTATTAAGGATATCATCATTAACGGTCATTCAATTTCAATAATAATGCTGCGTGACAGATTATCATCACTGTAGCTGCTAGTTCAAATGGCAATGCGGTGCAGGCATTTATTTCTCTGTACAAATAAAAACAAGAATGAACATCAGTGAGGAAATGTTGAAATATACAGTAAAACTAACTAAAAATCTCTTCTGCAGTTGCTCGAGTAATCTGTTTTTAACCATCGAGATATATCTATAAAACAGCTTGTGAACATGTCACATAAAGCTACATTTATTGTACCTCGGGAAATTCATTCATATCCATAGTTCATTAAGTTACTAGAAAAAAAAGAGCATATCGCTAACATTTTAAATATACTGTTAAATACGTGCACTAATATAATTTAAAAGCATTCGATTTTTTACCTAGCTTTTTAATTTCTTATGTAATGTATGTCTGGATAAATGTCATAATTCTGAACATTGTTTGCCACAAAACAAGTTTTTGTGAAATATGATCATTTAAAAGATTTTATCTCAACAACTGTTTGGAGTAGAAACAATGATATCATTAGAAAACAAGTGTGTTTGGCTGCTCACACCAAGGATGATTTTAATTATATGAGAATAGGGAACAGACATACTGGAACAATAGCAACTATAAGACAAGCATTTTCAGTAGATGAATATGATTAATAAAAAACATTAGCAGCCAATCAGAATGAATAAAACCTTACAGAGCAGGTCACAGAACTGCAGTGTGCAGTTACAATAAACAGCATTATCATCCATGGTGTGAACGCTAATATAGTTAGGCTGTTCTTATGATTATTGTTATAGTTTTGATGTGATCGAGCCTTTTTTACTTTTACTTTCTCATTCAGTGTATAACACAAACCGTGTTTGTGGACAAAACAGCCAAAAATAATGCACTAGGTCACGTATAATAACCCCCTATTGACAGATTAAACATTTAAAGCGAGATTACAAGATTGTTGTCAGATAATAAAGAGGTTATTAACTGACCTCGGAGGAAACTGAGCAGGTTGCCTTTTTCCATAAGCTCAGTGATGATGTAGAAAGGGGCGGAGCTTGTGCAGACGGCAAAGAGTGTGATAAGATGTCTGTGTCTCAGCTTTTTCAGTATTTGCGTCTCCAACAGGAACTCCCGGTCATTGAGAGACTCTAGAGGAAGATAAGCATCAGTACAACAGTGTGTTGGAGCAATAGAGCATTACTACATCTGTAAAAATATGAAATTTACTGGTTCTAGGGAATTTTCTATCTCTAATAGAGAATTTCCTATCTCTAATAGGCTGACAGACCGATGCTTTAATAGAGTTTTATATATATATATATATATATTTTTTTTTAAGACTTCTCATTGTGCGACGTGCTCTATTGGATATAGGTTTGGAGGGCAGTAGACTGTGTTCTCATTCCTCCAGCTCTCAGAGTCACAGAACAAGAAACACAACATTTCTCACATTTACACAGTATCAGGAACAGAAAACATGTAGGCAAAGAGGAAGTGGCCCATTCTGTCATATCCATCAGACTCATTCCTTCATTTAGCCTTCATATGTTTCTTTCCTATTTGCATGCAGCAGCCCTACCGTTGGTTTTGAGGATCTTGACGGCTACATTGACCATGCCTTTCCATTTTCCACGGTAAACATCAGCAAAGTATCCTTTGCCGAGCTCCTCTTCCAGAGTAAATTCCTCCTTAGGTAACTCCCAGTCATCTACTGTTTGGTGGGAAAGATCCTGCGGTTTTGGTTCTGGCTGTTAGTATGAGAAGAAACAAAGAGAAACTCTGTAGAGGAAGTATGCAATAATACAGATGCATTTTGTTACATATACATGTTGTTAATTCAGTTGTTGTGGAAATATAGTTTGCTTATATATACGGCATTCTCGCTCTATGTATGTAGGGGCCTTAAAACAGCCTGCAATCTTCTTAGACTAGATTCATATAACTGTTGAGCAGACTTCAGTTGTATAAATCTATAAAAACGTCTTCAACAACAGTTGATAAATAAGACAATCTCAGTTTTTTCCCCACAAATTAGAATAGATTACCCCCCATAATAATGGGTGTTCACATTAATTTATACTTGTGTGAAATGTGACTAGTTATTTAATCATACATGAAATGAAATTAAAAGCTCTTCTGTTTCAAACAACAATTTGCATTAGTATGTTAATTGGCTGAGATCCTCTTTTGTCTTTCTGTAGTTCATCCTTATAGTTTGCTCAAACTCAAACTTACACACCCTCTTGTCAAAGCTTTCAGTCAGTTGATTGATTGATTAAAATGAAAAGAGGGATTTGTTTATGAATTGAACAAAACTGGTCTTATCAACTTGCCAAAGACAGGATATTCGTGAATGGCAAGAATGTATGGCAGGGGTGGGGAACGTTGATCCCGGAGGGCCAGTGTCCCTGCAGATTTTAGCCCCAACTCTTAACAAAAACCCCTGAACCAGCTAATCAAGGTATTCAGGATGTAGCCAGGTATTTTTTTCCCAGGGATTTTCAGGGTTGGAGCTAAACTTTGCAGGAGAGTGGCCCTCTAGAATCCATGTTTCCCAGCCCTGATGTAAGGGATAAACTAACTTTGGAAGACAAATATAATTGAAAATATAATATGGAGATCACTTTTGTAAATTTTTTCTTTCATTTAGAAGCATAACAGCATCAATCCTATAACGTCCATGCAAGAGTGGCCAGTATATTCTTCAAAACTCACCTTTTGTGTTTCACAGAAGAGAAAAGTTATGCTTGAAGTGACATGATTGTATTTAATTTTTCTTTAATAATTTGTCTTTCACTCACCCGTGCACATGGCCGCGTGAGACAGATACCATAGCTCAGGATGTTCCTCTTGTAGTGCTCCACCAGATTCTCCAGACTATGAAATATTTGACTCTGATCCAAATAGAAACTTCCATTCTGATTCTGATGGACTTTAATGTGCCTCACTTCCCTGTCGTTAATTAACACTGCCACACAAAGAAAAAGGATAAAGATAGAGGAGCACGGTTAAGAGAGTTTCTGATGAACTGCATCTAGCATTAATTGTTGCCAACCCTGTTCCTCAAGGCACACTAAACCTCACGTGAACCTCCACAAGCTGAAATAGATGGGTCATATAAGAGAAACATCCAAAATATTTAATGTTGGTGAGCCTACAGGAACAGAGTTGGAAAACAGTGAATTGAAAGGAGAGCAGACAATTATGAGGAGGTCTAATTATGACCTGATTGACTACATTTCCAGTGCAACAGAAAGCAAACGCCTCAGAGATTGCTACAGTATAGCAAACAATGATGTTGGGTATGCCGTGTTACTTGTTTAGGCGAATAGCATGGGCAGAACTGGATGTAAAATGCAGTTTGAGTTTAAATATACACAACCATTACATACCTGATAATACACATCCTATTTGATCTCTTTCACTGTGTCGCACCAAGAACGCACCAACTCCATTCTCTGAAGTCAAGAGCAAATTCTGGGTCTCAAAGCGATTCAGCGTCCCAAAATACCAGCTAAAGAAGAGCACAGTTTAGATGTAGCACACACATCTCAAACCACATTTATGTGCAACAGGAACGCATTTGCCTAAATTTGCACTCCTTAGTCTACTCTAAACTGACATTGTTTTTAGTCATTAAGGTGTTCATAATGGTGTTATTAGGTAAGTATTGGAAAAGCCTGTTTATTTTGTTAATTTATTATATATGAGATTTTACATTTAATTATTATTGGATGTTATTCTTGAAGCCAGCCCAGAATTGGATTGCTTTGGCAGAGAAAAAAAAAAGTAGTCTACTTACGGTTGCTCTTTCACCGTCTTCCTTCTCGCAAGGTAGTTTTGAGGAACGACGCCCTTGGCTGTCACCCTTCCGTTTCTGTCAAGTTTAACGGCAGTCCACCAGTCACCCTGACGCTCGCAGATTCGGAACTGCTCTCCCTCCTGGAAGGACAGCTCCTCGTCCGCGCGAGCCTTGAACGACCACAGCGCCGAGTAGATTTCACCAGTGGCCTCCGGGGCATTTTGGGTCTCAAGTTTGCTGGTAATCACTGGTTTTTCAAATTCGGTCTTAGACGACCTGAAGAGTCTCTCACAAAACGCCCTCAAACCGGGACACGAGCGGCGCCCGTCCTGGGACATTTCATTTGAATGTGAACCGATGACTAAAACAGGTTCCGGACTGATGGGACGTAGGAGCTAAATCCTCCACCGGCAAATGACTAAACTCGAGTGACAGAGCTGGGAGGAGCACACACAGGTTGCGTCTCAACAGCAGTTGTTGTGCCGAATTTTGACTCCCTGCCGAATTATGACTCCCCTCGTTGAAATCAATAGTAATCCTAACCCCGCCCCT
>JAUMHR010000055.1:7175123-7187486 GCA_032361145.1 Enteromius fasciolatus
CCACACCTAACACTAAACCTACCAAAACTAGGGGAGTCATAATCTGGCAGGGGGTCAAAATTCGGCACTACAACTGTCAACCTGGACTGCATTTCTGATTTCCGACAGCGCCTTTACTCAAGAATGCTGTTGTATGTTACGTAGCACAGTCAGCTTTGAAACACGAGCACAGTTTAAACAGGTACAAAACTCAGGGAGTTACTCCTCGAAATTTAGATTCAGAGCACTGTGTGCTTTGCATACATGACAGAAACAATTAATTTCCTACATTAATTAAAAAGTGAGCGAGATTAGACAGATATTTGTAGGTTTTACTATAATGAGTAAAAAAAAATGGGATACTGTTACAACTTGCCTTTGAGATGACAACATTTTTGCCATAATGTAAAACACGTTGTACTCTTGTGAGATACTTGAGCTGCCATATGGGGTTCCACAGATTTGAGACATAACTCTCTAGAGAATGTTTAGGCTCTTTTCAAAACCGTGAAAGTTCCTGGGCGGACTGGGACACAAATTCAGCCCTGGCACTGTAGCCACACCAGCCCACATTACCACACCGACACAGCCCCACCCACGGACACACACATTCACTGCTGGTGTACAGATGGTGTATCACACACACACCTTTACGCACAAATGGAGATGCAGTACTAGCAAAACTTCAGCATAATTTTAATCACAAATAACTATGTCATTCTCTGCAGTGTTGTTGTTTATTGCCACTGTCTATATGTTGGCTTCACCTTGTTTTTATGTTGACATTGGACACATTGTCGGTCTGATTCTACATCTCCTGCAAGCTCTTTTTCCTTAACTTCATGATGAACCTGAGTGTCATCATTATTTGGATCACTGCTTACGCTAGGCTTTGCCTCATTCTTGTTTTAAATAAATGTGTGCTCATGAAACAATTATAAGTGATCTAATAAATAAATATTAATAATTATGACCTAACGTACAGTTAAGTTCAAATGTAACTATGTAGACATAATTACAATTATTGTCATGTGTTCGCCTCTACTTTAGAGTTAATTACAATCCCAAAGTACACTGTGTAACTGTTGTTTTTCCTACCTCTACCACACTCCTCCGTCTCTGCTAGGGCTACCGTAGCATCCTTCTTCACAGCACTGGTATTGACGGAGCAGTCTCTGGCTGCACTGATTCCAGCAACATCCTTGTTAATAAATACAGTATAGGATGTAAAGATCGCAGCAAAATATTTTCTAACTGACTGCTCTCAACATTGGAATACGCATTAATACAGTTAAGTAATAACAGTAGCACAAAAAGGAATAGAATATATATCAATATTTAATAATTTGTGAATTAAAGTATGCTGAAGTGTAGCTAGTGCTGCATCTCTATTTGTGTGTAAAGGTGTGATACACATTCATACTCCTATCATAAGGGTTAATTTCGTTAATCACAGCCACAGTGTTTTTTTTTTGTTTTTTGCTTTCTTGGAGCTCTTCGGCACCGCCTTTCCTTTTTTTACGGTCCATCTCTGACAATTAGCTTGTGTTGCACTTACTGTTTGACATTAGGTGCGTTTGACTTCATGTGTCGCCGCAAGAAATCGGTTCGGTCCCATGTGCCATCAAAGTACCGCGAGAGCAAAACGAGAGCAGTCCCGCAGGTCAGGCGCTGCAGTTGCTCAAAATCGGCGGCGAAAGTTTTGATGACGACACACTTTCTTCTCATTTGTCAGATTATGTGACGACAAGCATGATGTGTGCTGCATATTTTTTCTTTAAAAAGTTCCTGTATGTAATCAATCTTTATATTGAATATCTGATATTCAAACAAAACATTAATGATGAAAATGAAGATTAGGCGATACGGTAAATATATATTCTTGTTGTATAAGAGTATAAAACTGGTCGACCAGAGGCCGTTTTTTTAATGGATGTTGTGAGAGGCTTCACTACACTGAATAAACTGCTTATATTTGAAAAATGTCCTATAGCTAACTACAAAACAAAGATACAAATAATAAACGTCATATTGCATTGCATAAGTCACTACGGAAACCTGACGGTGGTCTCTTTACTCCTCCCCCGAACGCAAGGGTCTGCTCTCGCCAGCCGGCCGTCGCTGATTGGGCTAAATGCTTAACATTTATTATAATTATTATTACAACTATTATCATCATCATAATATTCACATCTTGGAAGAGATAAAAGCTGCCTGCATGTAAATATAATACATATAAACAAAAACAAAAAAACTGACCGGCCCACATTTAAAAAATGGTCCGGCTCCTACTGGCATTTGCCAGAATTGCCAGATAGCCAATCTGCCCCTGGGTAACACCACTGTGGTGATGTGAGCTGAGGAACTCCAAATAGTGAGTCAATTTTTACATTGCATACCGCTTAAAGAAAACAACAGAGTAAGCTACAAAAACGCATGCTCTTCATGCCACTGCCATAAAACAAGAAAATAGGGGTCATGGCCACTGAAAGAAAGGCAGACTGCAATGTGACTTCAGTTCACAGATTTTATTCAGACAGCTCTGGAGGAAAGAGCAACTCGGGTTGCAGGTGCTTTCTCTGACCACAGCGATGACACCACACCGAAAACTTTAAAATGTCTTAGAATGAGTCTCTCGGCAAAGTGATATGTAAAAGGCAGGAAATTCACCCACCTGTGCTTTTTCATTTTTTTTTCTTCTTTTCTTTGTTTTTACATTAAACAAACAGAAATGAATTTCACCTGCCATATTCTCCATCTTTTAGGCGCTTCACATATATTTATATATATATTTATGTTTATCAACACTTTTCTAAAGAATTCAAATATTCAGCCACATGTACTGGATTCACTTTAAAATCACAATAAATATATAAAAAAATCAAAACACATACATAGCAAATCCAATATAATTGGGTTGATATTGGAGAGAGGGAGGACTCGTCAGCCAAGACGTACAGACCTGGTTAAAAAAAAACAAAAAGAAGTAACACAGATCCAAAGGGTTCCTGAGGTTTGCATGTGTCCCATACAATAAGAACAGTGTAAGGGGAATGGCTTTCTGACTCACTGAGAGGCTTCTGACTGAGGTCAAAGAGCACAGGTCAGTTGGTTTATGAGTTGGGTGGATCTGCCCCATCCCAAACACAATGCCCCTATCTATATTCCCAATAATATAAAAAGATGACATGACATCAAGAGTTTTGTCTTTTGCTTTTTCTCTAGAACAAGCATAAATAACTAAGGGACTACTGTAAGGGGGCATTCAATTTCCACATTTGTGGAGAAGAAAATTAGTGGTGCCCTTTGAGCTGATGATAAGTCCCTCCTCTCTCTCGACCTCGGCATCTACCATCAATAGTAACAACCACGTCTAAAGGCCCTTACACAGACAACGTTGATGTGAAACTAAAGTCTAAGAAAGAAAAATACAAAACCATAGCTAATAACACACAGTTCACACAATGTTCATGTCTTCAAAAAAAACAAAAAACATTTGCATGGATTAAAGCAACAATTTGAGAAAAGAAATATACAGAGGTTGATGCACAAAAAGTGTGCAAAGGCCTTTACTGTGGTTTAAGTTCAGCATGTCCATGTTCTCCTCCATTCAGATTTGATTTAAAGTAAAAAGCACATTGTGGGGTCACGACAGGACGATAGGCGGGGCTTTACTAGGACAAACAAAACCAACAACAACAAAAATTAAAGCAACAACAAAAAAGTCTTAAATTCTGTACATGTAAACATCACACACTTCCACTGAGTCAAAAAACCAGAAAGAAATGATACAAAGCTTCACATTGGTATACAAAGAGAAACTGAGCTTCAGACTACAGTTTCTAGTAAGTACAGGAGTAAAAACAAATAAAATACCATAATCATAATAATATTACAAAGCACCACAAAATTAAATATATCACAGGCAATGGTTGTTACCACATTTGATTGCAGAGTTTAGCTGCACAGTTTAAAAATAAAAATAAAAAGTTGTAGAATTTCTTTTCTTGCCTTTTCCTTTTCTTTTCATGTGTCGTGTGTTCACCAAACTCAGATGTCCGAACAGCTTCCTAAAGATCTTACGCTTCTAATGTCATTTAGAAACAATAAGGTACAAAACAAGGAACAAAAAAGTCAGAGCAAACAAAGATCAACGGCCCGGTACAACTCTCAAAACACCTGCATATTCACGGTGTAAGTAAACTCAAAAACTTGCTTTCTTGCAATCACCATATATTTAAAATTAGCCCAGATAGATTTTTCTTTTCTCAACCTAAAGCCCAATGCTTGACGAGTTCACATTCACCTGCATGGTGTAAGGGACAAATAAAGACAGAACACTATGGCTTGAGAATGATCAGCTGCATTTCATAATTTAGGATCATTTAGGTGGTTTTAAGGCCCCCATCCCATAAACGTTTTCCTTCGCGGATTGTAAAGTGCTACTATGTTAACCAATTTAATAATTTATAAAGTGTAACATCTGAATATAAATGAACTAATGATCCTGCACATATCATTTTATCTGTTTATCAGTGAATCTATTTCAATGAGTAACAAGTAAGAGGTAATAAGCAGGCTTTGAGCCACGTATCAAAACTAAGCTGTCGAAGACAACTTCGAGTTTTGTCTCTTTAGAAGTATGTCATTTGGATGTCGTATTCAGTCATTTGGAGACCAATCTGAGATGCATGTTTAACATTTAGAATGTTGAGACTCGCAACATTGAATCCCTTCAGACTGTCGGTGTCCTACAACCAGAGTTTTTAAAGAAAAAGTAAACAAACCAAAATAATAAAATATATATATATATTTAATTTACTAAATGCAAAAGGAACACAATAACAAATAAAGCACATCTGAAATGGCAAGACGGAAGAAATAAATATATCCAGATAATTGAAAAAAGAATGTTTGCAGCTAAACAGAGGAAAAGGCTCTGTTCCGCATAACAATGTTGCAGAGTGAGGACACGGTTCAAGCTATGGCTACAAGACTTGAAGGCCCTGTATTGTCACCACTCCACTAAAGGCTAGAGAGTCAGAGTGAGATCTCAAACAACGTTATGCCGTTTTCCAAGGGATCAAGTCACAATTGTTCAGGATTGTCTTTTGCTTTTTTTTAATAGTTTTTTTTTACCATGGCATTTGTGAACATGAGAAAATGCAGGCAGGAGGAAGAGTGAGGCTGGTGTTTGAGGGGCAATGCATCGTCAGTGTTCTACACTCGGTTCTTGTGGATGATGCTACCTTAGTCCACCAATCAATGCCTCTTAAGCTCCTTGGGTGTTGCTGACTGAAAAGAAAGGATGTCACCGTTGTTTCCCTTATGCTTCTCTCAGACTCACTATGCATATACAGTATGTGTGCCAATAGGATGTTAAGTCTCTCTGTTTTGATTGGTCCCAGTGAAGATGAAAGTGTCTCAGTCATGAGGTTAGAAAAAAAGAGCAGCATTCACAACTTAACAGAATGTGTTTGCAACGCAATGCAGCATGGGAAATGCAGTCCTTCTTGTTTTTTTTTTCTTTTTCCAAGAAGTCCATCTAAGGCCCTCCTGTCTGGGAGGTCAATGTCGCTCGTGTTCCTGTGAGACATTTTCCTACAGTGCATGGATGTGCTGAGGATGGAGATTTGCCAAGGCAAGTGAGCATGTAGGAAAGGGTTCAAAGCGTTCCACACAGCTTAATTTGCATAATGTCCATCATTCCCAGCCAATAGAATTTCAGCATCTTCTTTTTTTGCGCTCGCTAATCATGGTTCCTTTTAGTAGACTTTTAAGTGTGCGTGTGTAACTAAAATTACATTTCTTATATTTGAATGAGGAATATATATATGTACAAAAGACATCTGGTAACGTGTTTATGATTGAAAACGATAGATTTTCAGACACTGACGCACTATAACGATTATCATCTACATTGCACCTTCTCCCCAAACCTCATTAGCATTGAACAGAAGCAGAGAGATCTTACAAAAACCCTTTTCTCTAAGATCTGTTCTATATCTAAAATGGCTAAATCTGGAGCAAAGCTGCTGCATGGATATGTCTATGGTAAGAGAACAACTTTTTCAAATTCTATGAAACAAGATGCCGTTGACATACAGGAATTATATAGGAAAACATATAATATTTTGTGCCATAGCGTAAACTTTAGGCTGCAGATGACATCATTTTGTGTATGTTTTGGGCGTCACTCCTAAATGTACAGCTATTTTTTTGTGTGTCTTAAAGGTCTGGACTCTCTGTGGTGAACTGATAGCTCTCACTGTGTGATTGTGTGATTGTGCTCTGTGCAAGACACTTGTAATGCTGCTGTGAGTACAGACACCCCTTGCTTTGTGTTCTGATCATCTCATCGTAAAACAACAATTCATCTCAGCACTCCGAAAAAGATTAAGCCTCGCTGGACTCCAAGGTAAGAAAATTTGATAAAGACACTATCATAGACATAAAGCTGTCATGAGCAATGTGTGATAGGTAGGTTTATAAAACGAGCATAGGCAGAGTTTGGGGGGTATCGGGGGGATTCCAGTGTCTGGAGCTGTTGTAAAGCTGTTTTGTAAAGCTTCTAAATGAAGTTCTAAATAAACTACCTTCATAAATACATGAATCAATGAAATTATAAATAGTTTAATAAATGTATTTACTTAATATTAAGTATATTGTTGTTGGCGAAATTTGCTTTTTCTTGTTCTGTGTCAATAAACTTTGTTTTGCTGTGCACAAGAATACGTCAAGTGCGGTTAATTCTAATGTCTGCAGTTTCTGTTTGAATACATTTATTAACTGTAAGTGCATCAACAAGTCTCTGTAAAACACTTTTGTATCAGCCAAAGAATAATATTTGCCAAATGCAAGTTAAAATGTGGCTGGTAATTTTATTGAGAATGGTGACATAATACATGGTTTTTATATTTTGACATTTTAATACAGTGCAATAACCTAATAAAATAACCCTTGTGTATTATGTTGCCATTCCAAATAAATGGTTACACTGTAAGAAAGACCTCAAGTTTTTTATCTCAGAACCCCATTAGTTACTTTATTAGGTTTTTAACGAGAGGTAGCATTTCTTATAAAAATGGTCCAATATATGGTGCAGAAAGTGAGACAACGACCTGTGCTTTGCTTTTGAAAATATGCAATAATGATAATAAATAATTTACATTTAAATAAAATGTTATGTTAAAAAAGAATAATGCGAATACAGGTTCTAGGCCGGTGAACCTGAGATTATTATGGCTGGTAAATGTTCTCAATTTTGTACCCTGTATGTGCGCTTCAGATACAGCTTCTTCTGATCCCCCCTCTTTGCTCCCCCTAAGTGGTGTCAAACTTTGCCTATGGGCTTTAGGTGTATATGTATGTAAGTGCACATAGCTACATGTATCTTTCCTGTCATAGTGTGCGTTTATGTGTGTGTTAATGAAAGAGACGGGCAGCACCAGCCTGTGTGCAGTTCTCAGTTCTGCTGCAGTATGAGGTTCTCGAGCTCGTCAGCAGAGCGGAGCAGGAAGGCCGCAGACTCGCGGTAACCCGCAATCAGTTGCCGAACAGCCGTGACCTCGGGCGGGCTGAGCTGGGCAGATGCCCCTCCGCCCCCTCCACCCTGTCCATGACTGTTTGAACTGGAGGAGGAAGTGCTGTTGGATGCCAAAGATTTCATACTGAGATCAGTGGGACCTAAAAAAAAGGAAGAAACATGATAATAGATCCTTAGAAAGTACCAGAATAGATTCACTACAAAACGCATTTCACCCACCATTGGTTTGTGATGTGCCATTGTTTTGAAGGCTGTTGGTCCCGTATCCACGGAAACTGTAATTAAGTCCACCATTGGTGTAGAGTTGGTCCTGGGAGTAAGCTGAGGCAGCCAGTGTGAAGCCTGAGTGTGCCGGATCTCTGGAGTTAGGCTTGTCTGCTGCAACTGACTCATCCTGTGTGGAAGGACAAAGGGATGCGATAAGGCAAAGAAAGACACAGATATCTCATTAAGTAAACCAATTAACATTTTTTTGGAATTATTTCAGTTTGATTAAAGATTTACAGATCACTGCACACTTGCACTCACATGGGTCTGATAGATGTCAAGGCGCATCCTCTTAGCAGCATTCCGTGTTTCGCTCTCGCATGCTGCTGCGAGGATGTTCTCAGCCATGGCGGAGGTGAGGTGAGGGGGTGTGGGCCGTGTCTGACACCGTCGGAGAGAGCAGAAAGAGCCAAATGTCATCACCTTCCAACATGTTCTAATATTGTAGGACGGTGCTTTTTAAGGCAAATTATTTTTTAAATGGTTACCAATTACTGTAGTTATAAATTCTCTATTATTTTAGCCTTTTTCTGGAACTGAGCGCATTCAAATAGATATTCTATTAAAGAATTAACAAAAGATCTGTTTAAAGGGAAAGATAACAGTATAGACATGCATCCTTCTGCTTGCAAGTGCTCAAGTAATAAAAAAACAAACGATTACCGCAAGTCTTTGGCTCTGCTAGCACAATAGTTTCTAGAAGTGCCTGACTAGATTTCATTTCACTGAGATGCAGAAAATAAGATATGGATTGGCCAAACATTGAACCCGTGATTCTCAGCAGTGATTCTCAATCCTGGTTTTCAATCATGACAGCACTACACACTCTAAGAAAGATACAAAGCTGTTGTTAGGGCAATACCCTAAGTTACAAAGGCTAAAATGTACATCTTGGACCTTATTTACGCCTAGTCTATCAAGGTGCATATTAGTATTTTAAAAATACTTGTTAATACCTAAAGCGTGCATAAATATTAGTAGTAACTTATGTAAGAGTACCACCCATTTGTCATTTTTGTGTCTTTTTTTCTGAGAGTACCCATTATGAATGTTATTTATTTAGCACGCTTAGTTAAGATCACGGAGCAAATGAGTTGAATCAGGCTTGGTTAATAATAATGTTTAGTGCTGTGGTCCTCAAGTACCAGGGTTAGAAACTGACTGCCTGTGGCTGTATCAGTCACTAGAGGGCAGTAGTTTGCTACCGAAAGGTTCAAGTTTGAATTTCATGTTAAACGTTTTGGATTTTCTATTGCTGTAGCGCAGATAATTACGGCAGATGCGCATGTTTGTTTGTCAGTACATGTGCAAATTCCCACGTTTCCCTACCTCAAAGCCACCCTTCTTCATGCGGCGACAGGATTTGAGGTAGGTTCGGATACGTTTGCGAGCACGTTCTTGAAACTCTGGGAACTGGCGGCTGCAGGACTCGATGATGGCCTGGATTTTCTCTTTGGGCTGCTTTGAGATTGGAACCATCCGGTCTAAGTTCTCATCCACAAACAACCGCACAAACATCTGAAAACATAAAGAAATATTAGAGCAGTCCAACAAAGGAAACAGAAAAGAATATAGCACGCAACAGGAAAAGGAAAATTGTATTTCATTTAATCTGATGTTTATCAATAAGATGTAAGCATGAAGGGGGAAGACAAATGTAACTGGAGAAACCTCTGCTTTAGCACTGAGAGGAAGATAATCATTAGGGTCTAGCAGGTCACTGAAATGCTTCTATTTTTATTTTTTCACCAGAAAAAGGTGGTAATTAAAAATGTATTCATACTTAAAACTAGTCTGTGTAAAACCTGTCAAACATATTAATTGGAGCAGTATAATTTAAGTGCTATACATATTTTTTCAAATATTACTAATTAGTTTTCTATTAGGTTTTCAGTTTTATTTCAGTTCTTATTTCCAGCAAGTAATTTTAGCATTTCAACCCAAACCTATTTCAGTTAGCTGCCAAGGCAACCATTTAAAACTTCTGTTTAGTTTGAGTTATCGTCACATTTTTGTATTTTATTTCATTTCTGATTCATTTCGATTAACGAAAATGTTTGAAATAGTTTTAGCTTAAGTCCCAATCCAGACCACCATAATTTAAGAGTAACTCAAAATAAATAAATAAATAATTCTTATTCATTTTACGTAGAATCCCTTTCTTTGATTTACATTATCCAAAAAATAAATGTACCTTTAAACATAAGTAATGTAGGTAATTGAAGCTTAGCAGCTAGAAAATACAAAATCTAATGTCCACCATATGAAATATGAGCAATAAAGTGGTTAAGGGAGTTAGTCTTACATTAAAAGCTTTAAGTCGCTCAGGGTCCAGTCCCTCAGCATCATTTATCTTGTCGCTGTCATCATGGTCATCGTGATCGTCGTCATCATCATCTATGACCTGAGAGCGGCCTGGGGTCATGTCCTCCCCGCACGTGCTCAATTCTGTCTTCACAGAGTCATAGCTTCCTGAGCTGTACTGAGGTGACTGTACAACATACAGTATGTCAAAATCTGAACACCATTATGCATACTATTCATAACATTTTCACACATACAAATTGAATTATGTTAAAAAAAATCATACCTTGTTACCGTACTCAGTTTTGACAGGGAATTTTCTGTTGGGGTCAGATGCGTAGGATCCGAGCACGAGTCTGTCGCTCAGGTTGACTGCCTGCTGTCCCTCCTGTGAGAAAGAGGACGATGAAGTGGTGCTAAAGTCCAGCGGCGCTGCGGCACCATTACCGTTCACCTCTCCGTATGGAACCACCCCCTCAGATGCAGGAACTCCTCCTGTCGCCATGGCAGCAGCACCAGGTGGAGTCAGTGCAGGCAGACCGTTCGCCGAGCTGCCATTCTCTGATGAGGAATCATCTGGGAGACGGACACAGAAAGAAATGTTTGAGGGCGTGTTTATAAAGTCAGACTCGTGTGGATGTGGGGTCTGCCTATGTGTGTCTAATGGAGGAAGGAGAGTGTGCTGGGCAAAGGTGTTTGTATGAACATTGGGGTCAACTGTCAAAGCAGTGGAAGGAGGAAGAGAGTGACGGCTGGGATGAGGGGGATGAGATAGATGAGGGGTTCAGTCAGAGCGTCTGACTAGACAGGAGGAAGTATTAGGAAAAACAGAGCTTACAGGGAAAGAGGAGAAAGAAAGAACCCTTTTAGAGAACAGATGTGACATGCTAAACCCCTGTATCTACTGTATATTTAAAAAACTGCATCAAATAATAAGGTTTTAATAATAAGTCCAGTTTTCTTGTGCAATGGAAACATTTTAATCATATATGTGATGCTGGACCACAAAACCAGTCGTAAGGGTCACATTTTTTATTGAGCTAAATAAAAAAGCTTTCCACTGATGTATGGTTTGTTACAACTATGTGAAAATCTGGAATCTGAGAGTGCAAAAATATCGAGAAAATCGCCTTTAATGTTATCCAAATGAAGTCCAATGCATCTTACTTACCATATTTAGGGTAGGAAATTTACTAAATATCTGCATGATCTTCACTTAAAATCCTTATTATTTTTGGCATGAAAAAAAAAAAACTAATGATTTTGACACCTGCAATGTATTGCTGGCTAATGCTTTAAATACGCTACTTAAGACTAGTTTTGTGCTTCACGGTCTCACACATAAACATATATATATATATAATATATATATATATATATGCATTTAGACCATTCTTAAAGCAAGAAAATATATATAATTACATTTTTTATTCAACCTTCATTCTTTAAAAACATGGCCTATTTTATCCAGTTTTGATTACTAAACATTGTAAAAAGTAGAAACCATCACTTACTTAAAGAAACTATTTCTGTATGTCCTTTCAATAATGTACTCATTTTAGTTCAGTCATATTTTAGGCTATTTATTAGCTATCCAACGAGGCCAACTGTGTGCACAAAAGAAATTGGTATATATGAACAATACAGTATGTCAGGAATTAATGACATAAACAACGAAAAGAACGGCTCCTCTCTGATGATGGAGTGTGGGTTAAATCATCATCCTCTTGCCCTGTGTAGCTCTAAACATCACACTAGTCTGCCGTGAGTCAAGGGAGGGATCCATTAGTGCATGGTTACATTTATATAAAGTACAGGACGGGGAGGAAAGCCCCATTATTTTGCAAAACACAGGCAGCGGATCATAAGCACATCCCCTAACAACCACACTGCAGACATTGAAATTACAAAGCAGATTTGAGTAATCAAGGGCAGTACTGGTAGCCTGTGGGACAACATGCATGGTAACAACAAGAATAAAAGCTATATCTAAACCAGTCCCAGACAGTTTGCTCCACCTAAACTGTGATGTCAAGGGCCAAATAGCCTAATAATTTTTTTACCTGTTGATATTTTTTTGTTTTTGAAAGGAGTCTTCTTCTCACCAAGACTACATTTATTATTACAATACAGTAAAACCAGTTGTATTACATATACAGATATTACAAAAAAATGTTTTTATTCATTTTTAAATATATTGTAGGAATTTAGTGTCTTCAGTTTTATATGATCCTAACAAATACAAAACAAACAAACAATTAACACAA
>JAUMHR010000055.1:7200061-7222798 GCA_032361145.1 Enteromius fasciolatus
AGTCCTGATTCACGAAAGGGCAAACTCTGAGCAATACAATTTTCCTCTGGGCTTGGCGAGCCAGGCAGCTTTATATAAGTCCCATGATGCAATACTTGTCACTTGGGTCTTGTCATGTTTGACAGTTTGAGAGGTAGTGATGTTGACTTACATCTGTGGGTCAGACAAGTTCAGGTTTAAAAAGATTTTAGATTGCATCGGTTTGTTTTTCACATACGGGGGTGGGCGCGAGTCGGAAAAAGCTGGCCAGCATGGCTAGCATGCATTAGTGCATTTAAAAAAACAAGAGTGAATACACAAAATGTGTTTTTTTTATGTAAAGTTTAGACGTTGCAGTAGTCTATAATGGCTCAACAGGTGTTTCAAAATGGCTGCTGTTTCCCCAGCAACAGCCTCCACTCTTTACAGTTATTCAGATGTTCTATTTTAGAGTTGCTTGTGTGGTCGTAAGAATAAATAGAGGGGAGTTTTGCACATTGCTGCACACAAAGCCTATGCACTTTTATAGCAAGAGTAAAGCATTTTGCTTAAGTGTGTCTTGACTGGTTTTTCTGCACTGAATGACTACTCACCGCTTTATAGGTCTTTTTCTGACCGGCGTGTTTGGGTGCTCGTCCGGGATCTGCCCCCATCTCGACGTGCATGGCATAGATGATATCAAAAAAATCCTCCACCACAGCAACCCGCTTCAAAGAGCTGTCCTGGGCCGCCCCTCCATCTGAACACTGCAGAAAGACAGAGAAAATGTGATTATGAAAAAGAGAAGAAAGGTCAACATTTAAAAAGTATGGCTACATTTAGAATGCAGGCAGAAATGGCCTTTTGAAGAGCGAAGGGTGAACAGCACAAACCACATAGAATCTTATCTTCCGGCCAGCTTTCTAAGAGCCATCTTTGTTATTGTTCTTTCTGAGCATACAAGCTCACACTCAAATGTGATATTGGCCATATTTTAAAAAATAATGAAAAAAAACTGACCTGAGCACCAAGGAGCTTTTCACATAGAACATGTTTTTGCTTTGAAAAACATGAGACGCAGGCAGTGGAATGGGGAAATATATTCAAAATGCGTGCATGTTTTTTTTTTTAAGTTGAACTTACTTTAACATGAGCAATGCGACATAAGCGTAACGGTCAACCACATCTGTCTAGTGTGGGCACACAGACACGCAATGGAAAAGAAGCGCAGAGGAATGGAAAAACGCATTCTGTGTGAAGGGGCCCTAAGGCTTGCGGTGTGAACATGGCCTATCACTCATACTTTACTAGGCTTTTCACAACCACCGCAAATGGGTATTACCGGGTTTTAATTCAGGTTTCTAGATTTCCCACTGTACATTTGCAGACCCTGGGTTAATGTTCCTATTTGCATATTCATGAGGTCAGTAACACAGATTGTTCAAATAACAGCCCTGTGCAAAAACAAATAACATATTCTCATCTTCGCTCCCGTTGCATTTGTTCGACATTTTAATTTTTCTCTCAAACAACGCCACTAACAGCATGTGAAGTTTCTGCGACTGTACAAAGCTCATGAATATTTAATGAGGTAAGGGCTGTTTAGTTTATGATTGTTTGTCTCTTGTGAAGCGGCTCGCAATATTAGCCCTGATGTAAAATGACAATAAGTGTTAAAACCTACAATCCGTGAAAGTCCTAAACCATACATTTGCCCAACGTAAAAATCCCAATTACACCATTCTTGCGTTTGTTTCAGACAGATGCAAAGCAATTCTGTCTTCGTTATAGAGCGGTAAACTGTAGTCTGCTTTGGCAGAATGAGACTTTAGGAGTAAGAATGACTCTGACGGTCTCAAAGGCCTCTGACAGCAGTAATGACACAGCAACCAGCTGAACTCTGCCTGCGCCAGTCCACAGACTGGCATCTTTATGGGCTAATACATTATTTGGATTTCTTAGATGCATTCTCCACATTTATGCTGATCTCAGTCCCTTAAACAGTGCTTTATGAGCACCGCCCCAAGGTTATGCTGGCTATGTATAAGGCTAAGAGTCTCTTTGTGCAGTGTATTATTCAGACATTCATTGATCTGAATCTAATATTAAGTCCTCCACAGCTCAAGGGGTTTCTTACAGAATATCTCCACTGTTTAGATTTTTGTGTGAGAGAAATACAGTGTGTTTTTTTGAACACTTTCCTGCAGCATTTTAAAAATAACTGCTTTCTTCACCACAGACACACATACGACTAGCCCCACCTCCAACCATCGCCACCTTCAACCCTGCTTTCCATAAAGCTGACCCTGTCGCTATGGCAACTGGCAGCGCTCTCGGGCAGGTGTGCAGGGCAGCAGGTCATGTGACACCTGCCGGAACTCTGCTCGCTGAGACAACCTTCTTATTCCCCCAGTCCCACACAGGACCCACCACCAACTGTTCCTTGTTTGCCTTTTTCTCTTATTATCTTATTCTCACCTTTACACTGGAATGACACATCGTTTTCCAGAGTAACTGTAACTTATTTAACTTCTTTAAGATGTGAAATGTGCGAACGCTGTGCAACTAGCATCAACTAAATAGAACTGCAAAAGTACCATTGTCAGGAAATTTAAGGAACGCTCATCTTGTCTTTTATTGGTCAAACGAGCAGGCAGTCCCGCCCCAAAATCCCACCATTGGTTCAGCTTCTCTTGCTTTGCCAGGCCATTCTTGATGAAGTTCCACAGAGCTACAGTACACATTTGAGGGGATTTTCTTTTTTACTAATAGTTCATCTCTGAATAACAAAATCCATTATTTTAATATTACATTAATTTGATTATTTTAGGATTTAAAAATGACACTATCACAAATATCTTATCTACACTACATCTTTTACACAAATTAAGCTTGCTTGTATTGCCTGTTTTAATTTTTTAAACACACAACAGCAGGTGTGGTTTAAAAGAAGGAAGTAGCAGTCACTCTCCTTCCTCTTCACTTAATATCTTTCCCTCATTTTTTAACTGCACATTTCTACTTTGATTCCCAGAGGGCCTAATGTTTTTTTCCCCCTATTTTCTTTACTTGTTTCTCTTTCTGTCACCTTTTCCCCAAGACATCTTCCTTTTTTCTCTTTTTCTACTGCTCTCTTTTCCTTTTTTCTTCTGTCCCGCTCCATCTTCCCTCTCTCCCTCTTTCTCTCACTCCCCCTTTCCCAAGTGCCAGGTAATGAAGGTTGCCATGGCAACTAAAACCAGTGCACAGAGCGGGCTCGCTTTAATCCGGCCTTCTCCAGCCGTCCGGCTCATGCATGCGTTCCCTCCTCTTGTCATAATTATCACTCTTATTATGCCACGATCAGTCAAACATGCACCAACCTGGTTTTCATAATCTCTGTCATGAGGTGACCTCGCCACACCTATGCAGAAACCCTCCTGCTCTCTGTCTACCAGAGAATATTCTAGAAATGGTCCCTCTAGGACACCAGACACAGGCTCCCGCAATACCTTTGAGAAGAAAGCCTCGGCTATAGCCGTGGGGGGAGGACTGCGTGTGCTTGACTCTCTCTGTCCTACAAACATCTCCATCTCAGCTCGATTGCTCCATTCCGGTTGCCTTCACACATGCGCTCACAGACACAAACATTTCCTCTACCCCCCGCCCCTTTCCCCAATCTGAGGGCACATCACAGTCTGGGACACAAGTGTGTGGGTGACTAAAGTAGGCCAGCAGGATCAGGGTGATCTGTTCAGATCTACCCAAGGCCCAACTTGGGCCAAACCCGACACACGGTGACGCCAGTCTGCACCCACATGGATCCAAATATAGGCCAGTTCAGTGTAAAGTTCACTGAATTGCAGTGTGTGCAATCGAAACAACATATAACATTTAAATTGGATGGCAAAATAAATCCCAATAGGACCTGCTATTACCCTAAAGTGGTTTATTTTGCAATAACGACTGACTAATTGTACATTATCTGTTTTATTACATGGCTACTTCGTAAATCAATTAATAAATGGATATGAAATATTGCATGTCTTTTACTTTGTACTTAGAACAATAACAATAAAGTTGAACCTAATGTAATTTGAGTAGAATTTTTATTAAATGAAAAAAGAGCCTACAGCGTGAATGGATGACAGGAACAGTTCCTCCCCAAAAAGTTTAATTACTCACGCTTGCCATTTCCAATCCAATAACTCCAACCCACTACTAGATGATAGAATGGTCACCTGGTAGAGTTCTACAACCTAGTGGCCAGGAGTGTGAAGTGCAGAAGAGCACTGAGCCCGCTGAAGGTTTAATGTAATATTATATCTGGATGTTTTGCATTAAAATTACTGAGGAAACAAATCATATGTGAACATGAGAAAATGCAGATTTTTTTTACCTATTCAGGAAATCTGTGAGGATAAAATATATCATAGTTTAGTGCTCAAATATATTAACTGAATGTAACGATCAACCGGTCAGATCTAAGTATTAAAAAACCTAACTTGGCCTATCCCAACACAATCAACTGACTGTGACAGCAGTGAATAATACAGATTAGCAGGAAAATATATGTATGACTAATAAGAACAAAGCACTAAAAAATGTATATATTTATACAAAAAATTAATTTTTAAATTTGAAAATGCCAGAACATTACTAATTTAATAAACAGTAAGCAATTGTATGACTCACACAGTGAGTGTTTTGGCTTCAGTTATTAACCCTGATCAGGTGAATGTTCTCTTTTCCCACTCTTCCTCAAAGCACAAAAGCACAGTGTTTAGATTCACAGGCAGAGCTGACTGTTTGTTCCCGACGCGGAGCAACAGTGTGTGTGTTTAATCATTAAACCGCTGTAGAGCTGAACTGGCGTGTGTGAGATGCTGCTTTCTGGGCCTGAAAATGCACGGTTTCATCATCCTCTCATCGTTTTAAAGAAGTGCTGTGAATTGTCAGCAGCAGCAATCAGCGTTTCCCCTTCTAAAACTCTATCTGCGTCTCTCTTTTCTCAAGACCCCGCAAGCCTTGGCTTTTTCCAGATGTGGCATATTTTTCAATCCCCCTCTCCTCTTCTCTTCTCTATCCCTCCTATTCTCTTTCTCTCCGCTTTTCTCTCTCTTTCCCTCTCTCACCCGTCCCGCTCCAAACAGCTCTGTTGCTAGGAGACTGGAGGGGCTGATTCGGCAAGCGGCCACCCCGACCCCCCACCCCCTCTGGCAGTCACACACACACAGACAGAGAGTCTCTGAACAGTCATACACACAGGGGCAGTGAAGGGAGGGGGCAAGAGAAAGGAGGCAGCTGGGTCACACTCGCACACACATGCACGTATGCATGGGCCGATGGAGAATAGGAGCCCTAGCAAATATTTACAGTGAAGAGGTATATGAGACTTGACAGACTAGAGCAACGTAACTGAACATGAACATGGCACCAAACAGGACACGTTAGATACGCAGGTGTCTGAGATGCTTAAAAAAAACACTCAATAGCTTGAACTTCATAGCTTGAGTGTACACTGGAACATTACTGTGATGTCACCACATCAATCTAGACTTTTCCTCACTGCTGAAACAAACACAAGATGCATCTCCACTCCACTTGCACAACATTTTTCCGATATTTTATTAATGTTAATAAAAAAAAAACACTGCGAAATGATGAAATTTGATGTTATGTGACTAAAAACGACTGATAAGTCATGGCACATGTTGGTAAGTTTACATATATTGCCATCACTGCACTAGCCATTACTTTTAATCGAAGGAAATGTATGTGTGTATCTTTAGCAGAGCAGCATCTGATTTGCATCACAGTGTCTTATGGGGTAAAGAATTATTTTTACTATGTTCTAAAGTAAATTGAGTGTTTTTAGTGTGTTGCTAGGGCACTCTTAGTGTTTTTAGTCTTTCAGAGTGGCTTCTATTGCTATTGTTAGGAGTTTACTGTATTTGTTTCTCACCCTTTTTTTCCTCTGCCATGGAAAAACTAAATATTTCTTAAAAAGTAATATTGCACATTCTCTGCAAAAGCTGCATATTTTTAGATATCACTCATGTCCAGCACAAACGTTGCACGGTGACTTACGCACTGAATTTTATTTCTAAACCGCCCATATGAGTAGATACAATGCTGCTAGCCTTAGCAAACATTGCTAATTTTATTACATTGAGAAACTGAGTTGTAAACTAAGTGTTTGTCTGCTATCGGACTCCTAGACTTAATATTCAGAAGTATATTTATGAATTGCTTTGTTTGTTAAAGCTGCCATAACACATTAGTGATATCGTGCTCGAGGGAAAATGGGGGAAATATTTGTATTACAGTGCCAGAAATGTGTGAGCGTGTGTGTGTATGTGCATGAGTGTGAGAGAGGAACTGTTTCAACAATGCAGCCGATTCAGATCAGCCTGCTGCAAATCTGATAACAGGTCACCTCTTAAAGTTTCATCCCCACCCTGTGAGGCCAGCAGAAGGTACGAACCTACAAATCGTTGAGACCCGTTCTCTCAGCGGGAGGTGAAGGATTTAAAAGAGAGTTACGGGGCAGGGGAGCTACGTGTGGATCTTTGTGCATGAAGGTCAAAGAAAGATGAAGTGTAATCCCTCCGTTCCTTTCCTCAATCCTCCGAACCACTCTCTCCACCTTCCTGCCGCTGTAAGTTCACGATGCTCTTCCATTAATTCCATATTATGCTCTTCTCTCTCCCTTCACTCTTTCCTCATTCCTAACCCTCCCTCTCATTCAGCAACTCGTATTTCCTCCCCTCCTCTCTCTCTCTCTCTTTCTGACAGGGTGTGACGGACGCTTTCAGCTCCTCGTACGGGCGCAGCTTCCCTGAGCTCCATCTGACTCCCTGCACCCACATTACCAAGACACAACTGATCATTAACTGTCATCTGCATTAGTCTGTCACTATAAAGCTCTGGCCTCGATTGTGCTCCACTAAAATATTTTTGTATGTTTGATATGCAGTCATTTTATGTTTGGTAGTCAAGCAGAACATCATTGTGTAACTGCTAGAGTCAACAATAAACGAAAATTTACCCAATTTAATATCCTAAAACACATCGTTATTCCAAAAAATGTCTTCTGAATCTATATCTGAATTGAGTTTCCTTCTCTGCTGACATCACTTGCATGCAGGCTATGCAAGCTACTGGATAATGGTATTTATAATTAAGCTATGATATTTATTGACTATTTTATTTTTTGGTCTTTACGATCCAATCAATTTCGATCCTTTCTTCTCATTTAAAGGGTTAGTTTACTCAAAAATGAAAATTAGCCCATGTTTTAGTCATGTTAGGTGGCATAATAGGTCTATATGACTTTCTTCTTTCAGACAAATCCAGTCGGAGTTGTGTCAAAAAAGTGTACTGGCTCTTCTAAGCCGTATAATGGCAGTGGGCAGGTGTTTTTTTTTCTCAAAAGTCAAATGAAGTGATTCCATCCATAATAAAACGTGCCTCGCAAGAATCCAGGGTGGCGAATAAAGGCCTCCTGTATTGGATTGATTTGTTTTTGTAGTAAAATAATGATATTTAAAAAGTTATAAACACTTTTCTCTCACTTCTGCTAACTTTAATATGTAAGTCGTTCTAGATGGACAACGGTTTAGCTACAAATATGCATCGCTACAGGAGGCCTTTGTTCACCTCCTGGAGCCATGTGATGCAGGTTTTATTATGGATGGATTCGCTTTATTTGACTGCTTTTGGACTTTTTAAAAAGCTAAAAAAAATCCTATACATTTACATTTATTTAAAATATCGAACAATATATATATATATATTTATTATTTTCAGTATTGTCTTTTGGCCCATTATGTCCTGTTGATGATCTCGATGCATAATTAATCTATAGATCTAAACAATAATTCATAACCGGTGGGCACATCATATCTGATAGCCTGTGGGCAGCACTCTGACACATAGCATGGTTGCATTTCTGATGAATTCGAGTCCTGGCTCGTGGTCCCGTCCCTCCTCTCCCACTTTCCTTCCTGTCTGCTCTCTGTACTATAACCACGAATGCCAAAGTAAATTTGAAAAATAAATAAGAGATTAACAATCAGTCATTTCAAAACCCACATCGATCGACCGCTAATCTGAAGACATCAAGCTCTACGGTGGTTACGGCCCTGCATAAGCCCAAACCACAAGAAATAAAACACTTGTTTGCATGTGGGTATAAACGTGCTCTGTTCATGCTCTGAGGTGTCTGCTGGGTCACGTGACCCTGGTGTCATGGTGTAATTGCGTGGTGAGGAGGGGGGGTGCAGACAGTGAGACAACCGGACAGGATCACAACGCTAATGAGAGACTGCAGCAGTTAATTACAAAGGCGAGAGAGAGTGAGCGAGAGAGAGAGTGGCATTGAGGGTAGGGAGGGTGAATATGAGGAGGGGGAGATGGAGTGAGACACTCTTTTGTCCCAAAGCTGCATCCTCCCAGAATAGGGATGGAGCAAGCTTTTATTCACTAGCACACACATGCACACATCCTCCCTGATCCGCTCAGGGAGGCAGCCTTTACCAGGACCGTGTCTGTGTGTGGTTATCTGTGTAGGTGTGCGAGTGTGTGCTTGTAGGAGCTCTCTCTCTCTTTCTCTCTCTGGTAGGGGGGAGGCCCTGGAGCCAGTTAAAAATGGTGTTAATTTCTTCTCCTATGGGAGAGGAGAACGGTCTCTCCATGGCAACAGAGAGAAGGAGCCGAGGGGAGGAACACCAGAGCAGCACCATCCGCGACCCTCTCCCATCACACACACACACAAGCACATGCGGTACACACAAAAACAAGCGCACACACACTGGCAATGTATACATACACATAGATGCACATAACTTTGCATACTGTGTTTATACATCCCTCCTACATTCCTATAGATTCAGACGCAAGGGTTCATGTATGTGGACCGGTTCTATGTTCTTATGTGACTCCCAAAACGCTCAAAAAGACAATAGTGCAAAAGATGGGAAAGAGGATACTGGATCAGATCACCTACTTCTGAATCAAACATCCATTTCAAGTAGGAGGCTTCTCACTTCTAAGAGACAGACTGAAGTGGGTCAATCAAGCGGTGTGTGAGTGTGTGTGTGTGGTAGCACAGTCAGAACAGTTCTGAGTAAATGTAGACAGTGTAACATTTTTGTCCTCTGATATAAAAGGTCGCAGCTAACAATGCAAACTTTTAATCAAATAAACTGAAGAGGTGACACTGGTTTATTCAAATGCAGCAGATGGACTTCATCAAGCAACTTTTAACTTAGTACCGCTTGAACTTTTGGGGTTTATTATTAAGAATTTTACTCTGCAAGTATGCATCAGATTGTTCAAAAGTAACAGCAAATACATTTCAAATAAATACTGTTCTTTTAATAACAAAACAAAATTATTCAAATAATCCTGAAAAGTCATGTTTTCCATGAAAATATTAAGCAGCACAACTGTTTTCAACTCTGTTAATAATAAGAAATGTTTCTTCACAGCTTTGCCATCACAGTTGATCACAGAAGAACTTCATCAAAGTTACATTTTAAACTATATTGAAAATAGACAACTGTTATTTATATTTTATACTGTTATTTTACATTGTAATGATATTTCACAATATTATTGTATTTTTGAGTAAATGCAGCCTTCGTAGACTTTTAAGTTTGATAAAAGTATCCTTGTTTGAGTTTCTCAGTTTTGAAAGATAAACTTCAATGAAAAGAACTTAATTTAAGGACTTTTGGGTCAGTGCTTATGAAGTATATGTGATAAAGAGAGTCTTTGTGTCAGTGGACATTGTGGCTGTCTTGTACGTTGCGTGTGGACAGCACTGTGCGCTCTGTGGGCTTTTCATGTCGTAACCTGCTATTGCAAATGCATCATGCAAAACTGTTAGCATTCATGCAAATGACTGGTAGATAAAAGGCCACTGTTGAGGCAGAGAGTGTCTTTGGGTTTGAAGGGGTGGGGAGGGGAGCTGAGGGAAGGTCTGTTTAGATCCCTTTTTCTCCAAGGCTCTCTGCAGATATGCCCGCTAATTAATCACTTATCATAATGAGATTTTTGCCTGATTTTTTTTCCTCACTGATGTGCTAATAATGGAATCGAAAAACGGTTTGCTACAGTTTAAGTCCATCTCTTCTTCACGCATTTGAGTGTGGATATGTGCTCTGTTGTCAACAGCAATTTGGGTGGACGTGTGTGTATTTTTGAGATCAGTCGCCATGAGAAGCAACTCCTTCAGGAAAGAGGACAGAGTCTCCTGATCCCTGCAGGCTGGACAACAGCGTCTCTTGAGAGTGTTTCTCTGCACAGATCAGCCTTCTGCTGACCTGGAGTTCTGAGCAAGAGAGGGTTGACACTAAAAAATACACACAAGCATGCACACACTGGTGAAAATAGCTGACCGCAATGTTGCATTTTACAAGGTGTTAGTTCTTAAACTTCTTTCCCTCACTGTCTCTGATGCAAAGAATTATTGGATATTTATAGGATGTGACGGCTTGTTTTTACAACAAATATGTAATGCAGCTACCATCCTGCTTTTTAAAAACACATATTTTGCATAAGTTTTTACCTAGCTATCGTACAGTATTACCGTGGGTGCAAGATCAACTTTAAACATTTCATCTAGGCAGAGCTAAATATTTCATTTTTTCTTTGAAATTTTTCTTTTGGCAATTTTTAAGTCATATTATAGGTTACAAATATGGGGTAAGATACCATAGGCTTTCTGAAAGGCCTGCTTTTGCAGAACCTCTATCATCCCTCAGTAGATATGATGGAATGAGCGAGTCTCAAACGCTTGACCAGGAGATTTCCGCCAGCTCAAAATATGCTCACGGTTGTCTTGCCATAGGCCCATACTGCAGAACACTGACTAAACCTTCCCTCTGCCACACACACATACACGGCAATGAGGATATTTCTGTTTCCGTTGGCATGGCAACAGAAAGCAATCATTTCCCTCACTTAAAATCTTGCAGCATCCTTTCTTCTCCTTTGCCCCCTTAATAAGAAAAATCTTTAAAAAGTCTCTGTCTCACTGGACTCTTCATCAGTTTTTGAAAATCAACAGAGACATAGATGAAGGGAAAAGCATGAGTGTGTGAGTGTTAGGAGAGCAGTGAGCTTCAGTGAGCTGTAGTATATATGTTATTGTCAGCATTTGGTGCAAATGCAGTAGATTATGGGATGTGTTTTAAAAGAACGGTTTAATATACACTTTATAGCAAACCAGAACTAGTTTCTGAATGGTGGATGGGCTATTACTGAATTTGTTGGTGACCATATAAGGCTTTATCAAAATTACTAGAATGAACATAAATCAGTTATGTTTTGTACATTATGCAGTTGTTTTCAAATGCATGTATAGATTGAACAGAGTCACATTATAGCTAGTAGTATAATTTAGCATCTCTATAAAATAATACATTGAATATTGTTAATAATGTATTAGGTTCTAAGCTCACTATTGGGAATAACTATCAGTCGTTGCCTAAACCTATATGCATTTTTAACATAAATAGATTAATAACTAGGGTAAAAATTTGTTTTTTTTATGTCTCTCATTCTCAGCAATTAAGGCTGTCTATATTTAATCAAAAATAAATTTAAAAGGTAATAAAAAGGTAATTAAAACAGCTGTTTTCTATTTTCTTCAGAAGAATTTCTTCTGATCTGATGCTCAAGAACCAGCTCTAATTATTATCAACATTGGAAATAGTTTCCCTGCTAATATTGTTTCAGGATTCTTTCAAGATCAAAAGTAAAACAAATGAATGTGCTCTTGCTAAAGCATTCATTTCCTTTTCCAAATTCTTATTGACCATAAGCATTCAAATGATGAAGTGTATAAATTATGCTACTAAAAATAAAATCGATAAAAACATTGTCAGCCAATCCGAATCCATCCTGCTATAACAAGCTCGAGAACTTGCGCTTAGAATAAACAGACAATATCGTTTGAGTAAAACCATGAAAACTGGTGAGTAAAACAATAAAAGACTGACCCAAAATATCCTTAATTTTAAACACCTGCGAACTTGTGGTCACAACTAAAAATGACATTTCGTGTTTGACTGCGTGAGTGTGTTTTTGCTCCCAGTGTTAGCCACAGGACATAACAGGTGATAAATGAAGTTACTCCCCCTTTGTAGAAAGACAGCAACAAAGAGAAAGAGCAGGAACAGATCAAGAGAGGGAGAGAAAGAATATTAAAGCGATACAGAGAAAGACTTTGACAGACAGAGAGCAGAGCGAGCTTGTGATGCCCTGCAGCTGAATCGAGCACCACTCTCATGAAACAAAGTCTACAGTGGGCCTGTGACACAACAGATACATATTTAATAGCTTTATGAATGATATGTGCGCTGTGAGCCGAGTCAGCACTGACAGAATAGCACAGGCTGCTCGACTTATATGCTATTAGTAGCTTTTTTGCTTCTCTTTTTCTTTCTTTCGTCCACAATGACAGTGTAACACTCTTTTAAAACCACACAGGATAAAGCGCCCCTGCTCTTTCTGGTCCCCCTCCTTTTCACCACCAAACACTAAAACTTGGCACACCCATGGTGTTGCTGCATCAGAGAGGCCCTCCGCCACTCTTCTACATCCCACACTGCACTGGGGCTCCAACCCACACCATGGCACCCTGCAGCCCTGCCACCCAGGGGAAGGTGAAAAGGAAGACGCTGCTCGCCCGGGGTTGGTGGGGGGGGTTAACAGACTAGAAAGATGGAGAGGAGAATGCTCAGATGGGAGCTAGCAGGGTGCACCCTGGGTGAAGTCAATTTTGTGTTTATTACTGATGATTAAGAGAAAAGACAGAGAGACTGACTAATAAGAGACAGTGTACTATCTTTCTTCTCACACAAAAATAAAAGCAGGAAATAAAAGCAGAACCAGGAATTGAACATGTTAAAACAGTGTACACAAAAACGACTCAATAAACACGTACTTGGTCTTCTCAACCTGTTGTTTTTGGGGGTTTTTTTGTTGTAAATGAACATTTACACGATAAAAACAATTAGGATTCTGCTAAGTGGAAGCACATAGATATTATGCCACACTTTTTGTATTACTGTGTAAAAAAAAAAAAAAAAAGGTCTCCAGTTGCCTCTGTTCCTCATATTATTCTGTTCTGTTTTGTTTGTTCTTCTTTCTTTGTTTGTTGTCTAATTTGCGTAGAGCAGGTTGAGAAGGGTCCCCTACTGTTACATTCCTTAATGAGATAATAACGCTGATGTGAACATTTTGCTTGCTTAGTGTGTAAGTGTGTGAATGGTTGCACTTCCTTATTCTTGGACACTTTGTGGCATGCTGGTTTGTTAAGAAAGTGGCAGGGCAGATATGAAAAGGAAGTGACCTCAGCTGCTGGGATTTATTACCCATTATCCTGTTCTATATTTTAGTTGCTGTTAATTGTGAGGCCACAAAATAACAAGTACTTTAGAAGTTTACATTACCAAATTATTATATATTGTCTATTAATATATTAGTAATTTTATGGACATTTTAGTAACATATATGGAAAATGTCTTAATATTAATACAGCATAATAATAATGAATACTTTTGTGATTCAATAATAATTACAAATTTGTTAACAATGGATTAACAAATTATATACAAAAAAGAAATAAAATCTTGATGCAGCAACAGGCTTAAACAACACCATGAATTTGGCAGGGGTTTTTTTCACAACCAATGGGGGGAGTGTTTATAAAATCTATCGACTCGATATATGGCCAGATAAAGATAACCTCCTTCATCAATCAATCAATCACTTTTATTTACATAAAGCTTTTAACAATACAGATTCTAGCAAAGCACTAAGCATTATCAAATAGGAGAATAGAGTGAAGGTAATGTATAATGACGAGATATGACAGAACTGGTCATCTGTGTGACTGACAGATCATTTGTGAGATGTAGTGTATGTGTAATGCAGTGACAGGAGGCTGTAATAGGATGCACGGAGTCTCCACAGAGGGACAGAATGACTGATGAAGGGTAAAACAAATACGGCATTAGGGAGCTGTTAAATAATGATAGTGAATGGCAGTGTATACAGACCTCAGATCAGCCACATGTCCTCAGAGAAAGAGAGCGAAAACGGTGGGTGGAGAAATGTACGTGTATGCTGGGGGGGAGGGCCGTATTTCTCAACAAGTAATGCATATGTGTAATCATGAACTTCAGTTTCACATCTGACTTGCACATTCATTCCATTACAGGAGCAATTTATGGATAGAGAATATGTAATTGCCACAGGCTTACTGGATGTCCTTTGGGTAGTTTAACCCACACGTCTATGTGAAGGGTTAAGTGTGGCGGGAGACGTTACTATGTTTGGAGTTCTGCCTCATTTCTTCTTAACACAGTCTTATAAATGAAAAGCACACTGGGAGCTGCCTGTTAGGAGCTGTCAAATGGTTGCATACCAATTATCTGCTAACGAGGATTAATCGACGCTAATTTAGCTTTGGTTATTTTCAAAAAAAAAAAAAAGAAGAAGAAGAAAAAAAAGTCAAATGATACTTTTTGGGTACAAAGTGCTCAGTTGGTGGCTCCCGTTGGCATGATTACTGGTCCTTGTTGTGTTTTTAAATACATAGTCAAACACCTGGGATTTTATGTCAATAATCAAACAAGTATGAACAGCCATTAAAATACTCATTAAAAATGTCTTGTCACCATTGTTTCTAATTTTGAGTGCTTATTTTTCTCAGGTTGAGGTGTGCCAGTCTCAGGGGAGTTGGTCCCTCCTGGATGGCAGACAAAGGTCTGTTGGTGGGACCCCTTGAGGGCAATACTCAAAATGGTGTCTGTTCATGACACCCTGAACGGCATAATGCACCAGTGGTAGTCGAGGACCTCCTAGTGTTCAAGAAAACAGTCACTTCCATGTATATCTTATCCTTTACAGTACATACAATATGGTCATTTTATATTTAAAAATGAACAAAAAAGATAAACATCTACTGTAATGATAGGTCGTAATAACTATTACGGTCCAATGAACTATTATTAAAACTATCACTGTCCAGACCGGGTCATTAAATAAGCTTCGTGACCAAATGCCTTTATGCATCGAACAAATGAAACATCGCGCATCCTCGGAGTGCAGAATTTCTGTCCATTCCTTGGTCATGAAACTGATTCTTAATTAGCCCCCTGCTTTGGCTGTCTTTCTAATGATGGATTCTGTCATAGTCCTGGGATGTGTGAAAAAAACGCGAGCATTGTAGAGCAGAACAGGTAGGTTACCAGAGCAACGGGTGCCAACCGTCCGCTCCGCCCTCATCCGGTACAGAACAATGCAAGAGCTTGCTTTGCTTACCGTCTCCAGAATAAAATAACGTACGAGGCACGGGGTTGAAATAGTTGAGCAGTACACCTGCTCAGAGTACGCTGTTTATATTCAGCGTTTAATGTTAAATGTCGCCCTAAATGACACATTGACTGGCGAACGCGCGAGTGTCGGTGCCTGAGATGCCAACAGCACTATGCCAAGTGGTCCACGAGAGCAGCTGTCCCACAAGTCCCACAAACACCCATTTCTCAGAACATACCTATTCATTTATAGGCTATTGATTTATTTAGACGTCCAGCATATCGTTGGCCCCTTAGGAAAACTCTCCGTGCGCGCCCCGGCATCCCCAACAACTGGGTACACGAGCTCACCACACACGCGCTCCCGCCTCCAAACGTCCAGTGACATAAAGCAAAGTGAATAAAATAACGTTCTCTCAATCAACATTATCATGGCATCATGAATAAAAAACAGGCCACGCTGTGATTTTCTGTGACATCCCGATCCCGTCAGCAGGACAACGTCATGCCAATTCGTCAGATACCATTACTACACTGCCGTTATTGCTAAGAGGGACCGGCGTTGCTATGGCAGCCAGCTCTCAGAGTAAGACTGTTCTGCCCGGTTGGGGTGAGGGATGAATATGTTCGGTCAACCCGAGGTGTAAGATTGAAAAGTTGCGCACAGCAATGTGGGTTGCGCGTAGGAGGAATCAAACGAGCGCTGTCCCGAAGCATATTGAGAAAGGGCTCCAGCACCAGCTGAACCATATTGAGAGTTAAAGTCTCACAATCACACACACACACACACACACACAGACACGATTCACATACATATAGTCAACTGGGGAAAAAAGCACTTTACCGTAGACTTGACAGGGACGTACAGGACGGGCTTCCCCGATGTCTCTTTCTTGTTGTGCTCGCCCAAGATGTTGCTGCCGACCTGAAAGCCTTTGGACTTCACCCAGAATTTGAATTTGGCGTTGATGTGGCTGTTGTCGACATAGACACCGTCCGACTCCTCATTCTGTAGCAGGGTCTGCATGATTTTGTTGTATTTTCGGCGCGTCACGGTCTTTGTTTTACCCGAGTCTCCGTAAGTCCGGAGACACCAGTCCTGAAATTCGCTGAACATCTCTGCCTCCAGCACGACGGGACTTCGGCTCCTTTTTGTTAAATCCGCGCATGGTTTCTTAGTTGCCATCCCTTCCTCTTTGTGAGCCGCGAGCCAAATCGCAACGATCAAATGCAACTACAAAGCCTGAAAACGATAGTAGACTCCCCCTCCTCTCCCTGTCCCGCTACGAGGATGATCGCTTCGACACCGGTGCTGGAGGTCCACCTCCGCTGAACAAGGCGAAAAAAGTCGTATTATGTGTGCCTGTTTTGGGCAGTCGCACACCTGTTTGCAGAGACGCCTCGCCTACTGTCCCAAACCGCAACGGCAAATGTCACTTGCACACATCATCCGCTGAGGAACTGAGAGAGGGGGCTGTCCTACCAAGCGGGTATCTCCCACCTGTGCGTAAACGGCTAGAGGACCAGAGCAAGTGGGAAAAACCCTGAGGGTCGATGTCGTAAATGTAAAAAACAAAAACACACACACAGCCTTTCTGGCTCCAGGAAGGGGTAAAAGAGCTCGGCGTGTAACAGACTTTAACGGACCACTTTTCAAAAGACCGGTGCGAGACAGCGTTCTAAAACGGGATGTGCAACAAGCCTATTTATGTCATCCGAGCACGAGAGTCTTCAGCAAAAACGACTCGGGTTGTTTTAATAGCAATGTTTCAAACAAAAATCGCTATGCGGGTTAAAACAGACCGCCTTCGCGAGCCGCCGTCACGCGATAGGACTGTCCCACTCTTTCCACCTGTTTGAATCGGACCTGCGCGTGCAATGCTGCCGCCACCACGCTAGAGACCGTCCCAAATTGACATTTCTCGTTGAAAATTTTTAGGATTTCATAGCCACTGTGAATTTTGTGAAAGAAACGTCTTCGGTGGCTTACAATGAAATAAAAAAGCAGCCGCAACGAAGTGCTGTGTTTTCTTTGTATGTCAGTCTTTTTTTCAGGAAGTAGACGGTGCAGCGCGTGGACGCAGTGGTTACAAAGCGGGTAGGCAGCAGCTGGTGTCGCAATAAAGAGAAAAATTTCCGATACAAATAAAAGGGAAACAGATTGTATATTTCTTTTAATCAACAAAGTAAAAATATTCTTATTGCGTAGTAGGCTATACCGAAACATTGAATGAAGCAATCCGCAAATAAATGAGCATGGTTCAGGTGTTTTTGTTCTCTTCAAAAATGACAATGATTGCAAAACAATAATAGCAATGGGATTTAAGTCATCATTATAGTGATTTGGGGGTATCCCGTTCTTTAAAATGTTTATTAAGAAAGTAAACAAAAGCCACTAATAAATACAGTGACTACAGTGAAAAATTACCAAAATCCTTTAAGGATTTTTTCCCTAGCTTATTTAAAAGTGTGTTGAGTAAACTAGTTTAAAGTGATTTGTTTCTTTATTTTGATGGTTTATTAACTTGCATGAAGAAGGATCCTGTTGGTCCAACTCTTAGTAAGTGTTCAGGTAAAGTGAGCTGAGTGCTGTTGTCGAAGCAACATTATAATTAGCTCAGCACTCTGCCCACTTGTTAATATGAACACATTATATACCGATGTTTATGATAACAATAAAACGATAAATCACTGTTAATTTCTAAATTAAGAATTAAATCATTTCTAATTTAAAGTGTCAAATTTATCCTGCATTTCAATTAATATCAATCAAAATGTATTTGGGTTGTTTGAGTAAATAATAACTAAAGGAAATACAGCTAACTAACACAATAAAAACGCTCTTTGGCAGCGATTTCATGTTTGGTCATGTATGTGTACATATGAGTTGCATTGTGTCCCAGTATATGAGTGCTGGTATGTGAGCATCCTCTCTTTCTCTGTGTAGTGCGAGTGCTCCGGGGCTGTGTCGAGGACCATGCTGGGACTGCTGGTGATGTCGGCTGCTGTTGCTATGACAGCAGCTCAGCTCCAGCAGCTGAAGAAGCAGAACAGGCCGCCTGTATCTGCCCCATCCAGACTGCATTGCCTCACTCCAGAATCTTCTCTCAGTCCTAGAACCTGTTTTGAGTTCTAACCGGGTTGCCTGGGTCTGGAATCACTTCAGCATTTCTGAATCCTCCCTGAGCTCTGGAATTCTGTCGAAAGGTCTGGGATTCAAAGGATGAAGCTGACAGGAATGTGTCCCTTTGATGTTCTCCGATTCTTAAAGGGGTATTGCACCTTGTTTAAATACCATGTTCATTTTGCCCAGCAGCTAGTATTGACTAGTCAGTTCCAATAAAATGTTTGACTGACAGCACTAAATCCTCTTTGATTGGCACAGCCCTGCATATCTGTCCCAGATGTGACTCCTTTAGTTTGAAAAGATATTAACAAACCAATTACCATCACACGGCAAGGCTATATTTAGATGAAATTGATTTTTGGCAGAAAATATATTTAAATCAATCTTTTTCTCTTTTTTAATCTTAGTGAGAGTAATCTCATTATTTTCAATAATATATTTCTCAGAAACAATATTATTTTTGATTTTATTTAAATGGCTTGATAATACAGAGAATTTGTGCAGAGGTGTTCGAGAAATCTTTTTTTTTTTTCATTGGTCTTGCAACTGTATTGCAAGTAAAAGGATAAACAATGTTGAAATATAGCAACGTGTGGGCACATATCAAACTAATTACTTGATCTTTCCAACACCTTGAAGTGCCATAAGAGAGACATAATTTAAAGTTGGCTAATTAGTAACTACAGTATATCAGGTCAATTATGAACAAGATAGCAAAGTTAGAGTGATTTAGTAAGACGGTGGTCCTTGAAATATGGCATTTAACTGCTAAAAATAATTCAAGCTATATTTTTTTTATAGTATTTTATATGAATTATAATCATTAGTGCATATTAGTGAAGGCATTATACATAAATCTAGAATAAAATGTAAAATTAAATAAAAAAGGAAATTAAAAAAATGACTATTATTTTTTGTTGTTGCATACGGGGCATGGCTTTTTACCGGTAAATGTTGCATGTATGAGGGACAACCTGCCTTTTGGAAAATATTTGCTGTACAGGTTTCTGGACTTATCAAGGTCCATCAAATTTCTTGACAGGCTCTCCTAAAGCATTATTGCATTATTATAAGTTCGAGCTTAAGTCAAAGTCAGTTTCAAACCTATAATTTTTTTAATTGTATTGTATTTTACAAGATATTTAACATGTAATTAAATGCATCTAATTTGATCTAATTTTTGATTTTGTTGATGATTCAGAAGAAATTTCAGATGTATTGAGTACATTTGTACAGATGTAATGAATACTGAGATGTAATGAAAATGTGTTTTGGGCAGTCATTTGCCACTTGAAATGAAATGTTATTTCTATTATAAGAAGCCAAAATTAAGCGTACATAACTGTTGTACATAACCACACTGTTGTACACCTCTGTACAAACTCTTGCTGCAATGTCAGGTGTGAATTTCTCTTAGTTTCATCATTTTGACCGAACTCAGGACAGAGATGTGCAAATTCCAGGTCCGGCCCGTGATTGGTCTGTTTCTGGCCTGAGCATTCTTTCTGAGTTAGCAGATCAGCTCACATGACTAATTGCTGACAGGCAGGGAGGTTAAAAGCAGAGCTTACCCTAACATTTCTACATCATGCCTTCTGGCTATGATTAAACGTCCTGGCACAGAAGCGAACACTCTTATTTTTGTCCTATTGCATGTGATTCTATGAGTTTATGTTCCCGTGTCATTCCCTCTCTATGTTTCTCTCTACGTTTGGTGCCACACACACAGTGCACACCACCAGCCTTTGGCTTCAGCATGCCAGGTTTCTGTTACAGCAACAAAGGGTGTATCTCACTCCCATTGAGAGCATGTGTGTGCAGAAGTGAATGGGAGAGAAGGGATTACGGTGCCAGTGCAGAGGAGGCAGCCGTTTTGTATGGATGTGTGTGTGTGCACTCCGCTGCTTATATTTGCCGGCTCAGGGTGGGTGTAACTAAAGCTGCGCATTAGCTTAGAACTTAGCTTAGGAAAAAAAACAGTCACCCTCTTTCTTTTAATCTCTCTCTCTTCTTCATTTCTCTCTCTTCCTTCTTTTTTGTCCTCCTTTACCTCAATTTCCTCCTATCCGTCTCTTCCATTCTGTTGATCCCTTCAGTTTTCTCTTTGTACATCCACAACATCCTTCTGCACTCGTATCCAGTCACATCTGCGTGAATACAGATTTAAGTAATAAATAAACAACTACAGAAACAGCGATCAAATTTTATGTTAACAAGAGATAGATGATTCCTCGTGTGTCATGTGGTTATAATAATGACAGTATATGAGCAGGACAGAATCTCTATTCTGTCCCTTCTAAGACCTTTTGACTTTCCTGACCTTTGCCCCTTTAGATTGGTGCCGGAACACCCTGCGGCCCGAATTACATCAGGATCAGCTGGTGGGATGAAAAAGAGGAGGGGGTGTGCGTATTTGCGTAGGGAGGGGGTTTATCATTTCACATTGTTAATAAGCCCCTCGCTTCATAATTAAACCCCCCTTAATACTCTCCCCTTCCCCCTTCACAGGAGGACAATGATGAACCTTCAGCGATCGTCTCCATAACCCTGTCATTTAGAACTGGAGGAGGGAAGGAGGCTGGGGAGAAGCAATCTCTCCTCCTTTCAGGTCCCTCAAAGGGTCACATGACTCATCTCAGCCTTACAACTGCAAGCCTTGCTCTCTAACTGTGGTGATTAGTGTCAAGCAGATGTAGTCTCATCCTGCTTCTGAGATGTTTAGTGGGATGCACTCTGACTTTGTGTATAAATTAAAGAGAAGCTTTGAAGACTTCTGTCATCATTTACTCATCCTGCCGTTCCATTCCAAACATACCTGTATGAAGATGATGTTGTATTGGACCACACTGACTTAAATGACAACTGAATAATTCTTCAGAATATCTTTCCTTGTGTTCCAGGGAAGACAGAAAGTTTGCCGCAACATAATGGAATTGTCATTTTGGGGTGAACTATGCCTTTAATATAACTTGAAGTCCTTGCTCCATTCATCATATTCAGTGCCTGGTCTGGTTTGGTCCTTTCTCTTAAAAATCAACATTTTACTAATCTAAAGGCACCTAAAAGAATGAAAGATTGGGACTGGAAACTAGAGATAAAGAGAGAATGTGTGGCCAGTGCTGAATCAGATGAAGTTTAAATGCTGACGGTGAACATTAATATTTCTTACTTGATGACTGATGAGGAGTTGACTGATGATCTATTCGCTGCTGCCACCTTAAGTTTGGCCATGGAACTTCGCTCACAATGCAGTATGTTTTTGTCTAAAAGCTGCTGAACTAGAGAGACACAAAGTTTATTCTATGCATTTGTTTTTAAGGGAAACACTTTGAGAAAAATTACCAGGCTGATCGTTTTTTATATATTAAAATGTGTACCAAAGGACTCTGTTCTCTATTCTAAACAGTTTACAACATCACCACCAACAAAATCAAACTCAGTAGCACAATTTGACTTTAAATCAGTGATTTATTCAATTGAATTTCACCTTTTAATCAGTGCTTGATTAAAATTCGGCTAGACAGTTTGAAATAAATACGAATTGTTGTTTCCAGTTATGCATCTCACTCAGTCTTTGTCTCCCTACCTCTGTCTTTCTATGCAGATAAGCCATGAATTCTTCAGCAGGTGTTAAATTGCTTGTACAGGGAGGTGGTCGGTCGGTCTGTTTGTCATCCAAACTGAGGAAGAAGTAGGGGGGAGGGAGAGAGCACACGATCGCATGCGAGCAAACACACTCAGACAGCCTCGTGGGACATCAGCATAGGGTGGGCCAGGGCCTGGCCGCGCAGGCTGGGGGGCAGTGGGGAATGTCAGAACAGTAGAGCCAAGAGGCTGTTGGGAAACGACAGAATGGGCATGATCACCATGGCAACGCAATTGGCCCAAGCACTTCGAGGCAACCGGTAACCAAGTAACAGGAAATGAGCAGTGAAAGGGGGAGAAGCAGAGACAGAAGATCGCGAAGGGGGGAGGTATTCGCTAATGGGACAGGCTTGAACTCTTGATGGACAGTGATGTTAATTGACAAAGCAACATGTTTGCACTTGGGTAAATATGTATGTTTACACATCTGTGTGCATCTTAAAGCCACAGCAGCTTCGACCTGCCTGTGTGTGGGTGTGTAGAGGGCACCATATGTGAAGACTGGCTGACTGACAGAGTCTCTGGACTACAGTACCTACAGTTCCTGACACCATTATAACCGACTGTGACAACTATGACACATGGGGTTAGAAGCAGAGAAACGGGGAACGCTGTAAAGTCCACATGCAATAAGATAGATAGATAGATAGATAGATGTGTTTTCAATATAAATTATGCTTGTTGTTTTTTACT
>JAUMHR010000055.1:7241898-7256619 GCA_032361145.1 Enteromius fasciolatus
ATTCAATTTTTACTTGTGACTGTCAATATTTTTTCGCAGCTGTCACCACATGAAGTCACACCTTTTAAATTTTAGCATTATAATTGCTTAATAATGTATTTTAATTCATTACAAGGTAATTATTCTCTTTGCTCAGATTTCTGCCTGCCCTGTGGATCTGCCAACGTTGAAATTTTCCATCCTCTTTTTGAGGGAAGTCTTTGTGTTAAGTGCAAGGTGTGAATTGATTATTGTGCAAAATCCTAAAATGAATATGCTATATAGCCATTTGGTGTCCAGTGTCCTTTTGTTTTTTTTTTAAATGGCTTTTTTTTTGTATATGTGTAGGAGAACTTTACAGAAACACTATACAGGTATGATGATGATGGCTATCAGTCATACTGCACTGTGTGCTGCGCCGGACTAGAGGTCATTCTCTGTGGAAATGCCAGCTGCTGCAGGTTTGAAAACAAACTTAAACCATAATGTGATGTTCACCAACGTAACAAGTTGTTTAACAGTCTTTCTTTTTTCCCCACTGCTTAGGTGTTTCTGTAAAGACTGTTTGAATACGTTGGTGGGACCAGAGACGTTTGATAAGCTGAAGGAGGTTGACCCATGGAGCTGTTATATTTGCCTGCCCTCTAAGTGCTACGGCGTGCTCAAGCTCAGGCCTGACTGGAGTGTTCGTGTCCAGGAGTTTTTCGCCAATAACAGTGCCTTTGAATTTGTGAGTGTCATTCTGATGGTCCTTCTGTAAGATATCTACCTGGTCATATTCATATTCATATATATATATATATATATATTTTTTTTTTTTTTTTTTTTTTTTTTTTTTTTTTACATAAACTACCATTCAAAAGTTTGTTTAATACAACTTTTTTAATTTAGAAAGAAGTCTCGTCTGCTGACCATTTATTTACTTAAAAATACAGTGAGAAAATATTATTGTTAAATAATGCTATTACATTTGAAAATAGTTTATGTGTGAAAATATTTGTGTTTGAATATTGATTGTATTCTGTTTAAATTCCTTTGTCAAAGCTGTATTTTCATCAGCCGTTACTCTAGTTATCAGTGTCACAGGATGCTTTAAAAATCATAAGATTCAGATTACAGAAGTATAGAAAACTAGAATGATGTTTTAATATGAAACACTGTTTTGTCCTTATTTTAGGAGCCACACCGAGTGTATCCTTCTATTCCAGCTCATAAACGTCGTCCAATTAGAGTCCTCTCCCTGTTTGATGGGATTGCAACAGGTATGCTCAATTGTTTTGCATTAATATTTAGGGAATACCCCTATAATAGTTTTTTAGTAATTTTTTGTGTTGCCCAAAAGAAAGTAAGTCATAAAGGTGTGGTGTCATGGGAGTATATAATAAAATGACAATTTTTGGCAGAATTAGCTATTCTGGCATTTATTATTTTTGTCTTTATTTACCTAGTTAGTTCAATTGCAGTGAATTATACCTGTGTGAATTTTGTAGTTTTTATTTATTTATTTTTGTCCCCATTCAATATTTCCATACATGTTTTTTTTTTTGGTAGGTTATCTGGTCTTGAAAGACTTGGGCTTTAAGGTGGATCGCTACATTGCCTCTGAGATCTGTGAAGACTCCATCGCTGTCGGGATGATTAAACATGAGGGCCTGATTGAATATGTGAAAGATGTGCGCACCATCACAAGGAAACATGTATGTATAGAGCTTTTTCACAAGGAATATTAATGTATTTCGCAGGCATTCTTCAAGTAGATTTAATGGCTAAACATTGCTATTACATAGACAGTCTTTCACATATCTGTAAGTTCCCTGTTGAAGAAAACGCATATCCTGGTTAGGTATGTTTTGAAGCATGGCTGCTGGTCCTTAGCTGGTTTAAGCTGGTCATATGCTGGTCTTAAACGAGAGCAGTTATGCTTTAAAACATACCTAACCAGGATATGCTGTTTTGTTTTGCTTTTCAACAGGAAACCAGGAATTGTGAAATTAACATTTCTAAACTTCCCTTTTTAATCATACCTTTTCTTTTTTTTTCTTTTTTTCAAGCTGGCTGAGTGGGGTCCATTTGACCTCTTGATTGGTGGAAGTCCATGTAATGACTTGTCCATGGTAAATCCAGCTAGAAAAGGTCTTTTTGGTAAGATATTTATTATTTTCTCGTACTTCATTCTACCTGTTCAATACAATTTGAAAAATTTAGGTAGATCCAAGTCTCATGTTCCTACAGAAGGCACAGGTCGCCTGTTCTTTGAATATTACCGCATGTTAACCATGATGAGGCCAAAAGAGGATGACGATCGTCCCTTTTTCTGGCTCTTTGAGAACGTAGTAGCCATGAGTGCCCATGACAAGGCTGATATCTGTCGTTTCCTGGAGGTAAAAGACCTTTTCTCTTTTTCACACCAGACTAGACGTATGGTCACATTAGCAGAAATGTTGCAAACATTAGTACATCTCACACAGAACAGAAGATTATTATTGTTAATATTATTACGACACATTATGTTGAACCTGATGCAAACTTTGCATGGGAAAACCTTTTTGTGGGAAAAGTGGCCAAACAATGCTAAATGTGATGTTGTTGTTAATAAATGTTTTGTGTTATTGTTGTCATATCTTTGTTTCCAGTGTAATCCTGTGATGATTGATGCTGTGAAAGTAAGTCCAGCCCACAGGGCTCGCTACTTCTGGGGAAATTTACCTGGAATGAACCGGTATGAATGCAGAGACACAAACAATCTCACACATTGATAAACAGAGTGTAACTTCACTGAAATGTATGCTTGTTCAGTAATAGATGTATGCACAGATTAATGGGAATTTGTGTTTCTAGACCACTTGCGAGTTCACTCAATGATAAAGCAGAACTGCAGGACTGCCTGGAGGTTGGACGAACTGCAATGGTACATGCGTTTGTTATATCTTCTGACAGAAAAGGGGCTATTTCGGGAACTTAAAAAGAATATAAATATAATATAAAATTTCAGTAGTTTAAGTTTTATCTTATTTCTTTACTTAGCAAAAATGGTGTAACAGTTTTCTTATTTATTATTTTTTTACTGTGTCATCAGTTTAACAAAGTTCGCACTATTACCACTAAGTCCAACTCCATCAAACAAGGGAAGATGGGGCCTCTGCCAGTCACCATGAATGGAAAAGAGGACTATCTTTGGTGCACAGAAATGGAGAGGTCAGATATATATTTACATATTAATTTTAGAGTTCTGCCTTATTATTTTACATACAGTACGTCAGTGGGTTTGTTTGTAAAACAGCATAATGTGGCTCTTAACAAAGTTACTGACATTTTATTTTGCTGCTTTTATTTTTTTTCTGCACTCAAGAATATTTGGATTTCCAAAGCATTACACAGATGTGAATAATATGGGGCGAGGACAGAGGCAGAAGTTGCTTGGGCGGTCCTGGAGTGTTCCCGTGATCCGACATCTCTTTGCCCCTCTGAAGGATTACTTTGCTTGCGAGTAAAGTCACCATCTGGTCCAGGCAGCACTGGAGGTCCAAATTAAGTCTCTCCGATAAATTAATTAGATTTTTTTTTTTTTTTTTTTACAGATTCTGACCTCACAAAATATTGACAAATTTTAACGTAAAAGCATGTTATACTGATGATTTATCTTAGGAATGCACAGACACTTTTGGTTTTTCTTAAGTACTGTCATTTTTAGCTTGTGTGCTTTTAAAGTAATTTTAATGCTACACAATAGCCACACAATACTCCACCCACTACCTCAGTGCCATTCTGTGATTTGTTCATTGTCTGGAGGAATGCCGCTTTATGCCTATTTATAATTTAATAAGTTAATATTAGTTTGGTTTTAGTTTATCAGTTTTAAAATTAAGCCAGTTTTTATATCACATTTTTACATAAAATCTTTTCCGTGTTTAGGAATAAACATGTCCTGTTGTTAAATGCTGCATTTCCGAATTTTTAAAATAATGGTAATGTTACCATTCAATGGTGCTGTTTTATAATACAGGTTGTTTAACCATCGTGACAACTGTACTAAGTTAACATTTGAACGTTTTCCTGTTTAGAAACGTCTACTGAAATGAATGTTAATTTACACCATAGATGACTTGGGTTTCAATTAAATCATGTTTTATTTATAGGAATACATGCAATCTTGTAGTGCTCCATTTATTTAGAAGCACAAATGTTGTCTGTGCCATTAAATTTTACCCAAAGCCTCAGATTGATGATAGATTTAACAAAAGCTTTACAAATGACAATTTAAAAAAAAAAGGCAAACTTGATAATTTTTAATTAATTTGCAGAGCAACACTGCAGTTGTAAGACTCTTGCCTTAAGCTAGCATTTTAGTCCATACATCATCTTTTAAAACAAAAACAGGCCCATCAGCCCTTGGATGATTGTTTTTTTCATTTTGCCCCATTTATTATCTTTACGCACTTCCGATTTTAAAATGTTGGCTGAAACTGTGGTCACTGCAGCATTAAATTGTGTTTGCGGTGAGGATTTAGCATATTACAATATCTAAGTGAGAGTTGACTCAGACTTAGATTTTTGTAGAACATGATGCAATGTGATCAAGGGCTTAAACTCTGAATAAGTGCCTACAAACTGATGGGCTATTTTCTTTATGTAGAAAATAAAAAGTGAACTTATTGTAACTGGCATGTCTTTAGACTACATTAAAAGGGAATAATTTTGGCTACTTTGTCTAGTGCAAGTGTCTAAATTATAATCTTACCTTTTGAAATGTCTCAGAATACATTTCATTATCAGTTGTGGTCCAATGTCAATGTGAATTTAGGTGCTTCAGAGTGTTTGTATAAATACTATGTGATTTCTTTGTAGTTGTTTAGCATGTATCGTTTTTTTGTTTTTTTTTTAGCATTGTGCGGATCATTGTGATTTGTAGAATGCCGCAGGTCAAAGATAGTGTGACTATACATCCTCTTTTCCCCTGATATATTCTGGCATGGATTAATCAATACATTATGTACTATACCTACATGCCATTGGTCAGATTTGTTTCTCAGTTATTACCTTTATCAACTAAAAAAAAAAACATAGGAAAACAAATCCATTTTGGGTCATTTAGAAATCCCATCCGGGACAAATCTGGGGAGAAAAGAGGATGTATTGCCACCCAAATCGAAGCTGATCTTCAGCTTTTGGTAGTTTTCTAAAACTTGGTACCAATTTACTCAAACTAAGCTTGATTAAACCAGTTTTAGTGAGGCATGGGCTTGAAGTGTATGTGTGCTTTGGTAAAATATCAGTGACTGGATTACATATGTCTTGATGCCCTTTGGATGTGTATGTCTTGTAGCAAAGGTTTAGAAATGCCCAGTAAGAACTGTGTTGGTGCTGTTACATTGTTGTAAAATGATGGTCCATGTGTAAATTGGAGGTGCAGTATTGTGTTATAAAGAATATCTTCCTCAGGTCTTTTCAACACCAGCAGACCTCATAAAACCGGGATCTTTACTGTCACACTTGGATATGTTTATTAAATTCTTTGTGAACAGAATATACTATATATTTCTAGCCTTGAAATGTTCCTTCTTTTTTTTCCTCCTTGTTGAATGGATCATTCAAAACCCTGATGTATTTTGGTGCTAAATGAAATACTAATGATGTATGTAGATGTAGAAAGTTTTCCTGAACTGATGGTTGACTGCTTTTTTTTAAATCTTTTGATATTTGATATAGTTTGCTTAACTAGCTTTAATATTCCACGCTTGTACTAATATCAGTGCAGAAAAATAAATCAACCTTGTTTTATCTGTCTGTCTTTTTTCTAATAATACGGTATTTTAAGTGTTTTATCACCTCACAATACTAAACATTCAGTCTATAGACCAAAGTGTCAGATTTCTGCTGGCTTTGGGGGGCGGTTTATTGCTGGTGAGATAAATTACTCAATTAAATTAAAATTTAAAACAAAAGTAGTATTTAATAGATGAGATAAGGTTATGTGCATATTCTTTTCAGTTATGTTTTTGAAGCACGGGTGCTAGTTTGGGCAGGAGCTAGTTGCTTAGGCAGCCATGCTTCATAACATACATAACCAACATCTTTTTTTTTTTTACAGGGTAAGTAACTCGATAGAAACATAACTAATATAAAATTGAACATACGGTGTGCGTGCGTGAGAGACTCATTTGGTAATACTGCTTATATATAATACACTTATACTGTGTGTGTGTCTACAGTATAAGTGTATTATATATATTATTTGCGTTGTTTTAATGTTCTTACGTTAACCAAAACTGTTGATTTCCTTCGAATTCAATTTTTTTTTGTGTGTGTGTTTAATGGTGACTTTTCTTTTGTTGATTATAACTTTTATTTTGACAAATTGTCAGCAAAATTTTTATTTCCTGTAGGCTAGTGCCGACTTTTATTTTGACATCTGTGATTAGTTAGTAAGATTCTGCTGTGGTTTCCGGCTTGCAGCCCTTTTCCAAGCTTGCTGCAGAAGCGGCACTTTACGAACGACACGCCGGTGAAACTGCAGCCCGGTTCACTCACATCCAGAACCAAATGTAAGACAAAGGCACTGATTTGATCGGTGACACGCACAACAGAAACACTTTATTGCTCGTTTTTGTCATTTGGACGATAAACAGCATCTAAGTTAATGGTATGATTTAAATGTTCAACAGTTAACGTTAAATGTACAACGGTTAAACATCTAAGGTTACCAGAGCATAAACTGTATATGTGGATACCCTATTAAAAATACTGACATATTAACGGTAACGATAAAACTTTGACTGGCGTTAAATCGGAATCCTAAAAAGTTAACGAGACAAACTTTTAAAACAAGTAAGTTATCAGATTTTTTTCCTGCAAGTAATGTACTCGATCTAGACCTAAAACTCTAAGATGGATGTAAATATACAGCACCATTGAAGTGACATCAAGTAGGAAGTAAAGATGATGATGTAGCTGGGCTTTAGGGTGTGAATGTGTGTTTAAGGAAATGAGTCTTTAACTCTCTTCCCACAACCTCTTTGTCCAGCAGATTCGGCGAAAAAGTGTCTCCGTCAGCTGCAAACCATTTGTTTTGTCCCAGCCATGGCTGTGAACGTGTTCTCCACCTCAGTGACAAGTGAAAACCTCAGCCGCCATGACATGCTCACATGGATAAACGAGTCTTTACAGATGAGCCATGCCAAGATCGAGCAACTGTGCTCAGGTCAGTGCCCAGCTGTCTGGTCCTTTCCCTTCACACACCCAACATGAGCGTCATTAAATTACTGACAGTGTTTAAGATGAGCACAAAGCCTAGTTTGCATTTTGACCGTAATGATAACATGTAATATTAGTGGGTCATAGATTGACTGCCATTTGCATGCTTAATTTGTCAATGTCTGAGTCCTGAGGTTTGGGACCTGCATGGCTTTTTTCACTTTTAGTTCTGAAATACTTTATATTAATTACTGACTATGTCTTTCATAATGTGTTTTAAGGTGCTGCTTACTGCCAATTCATGGACATGCTCTTTCCATCATGTATTCCACTGAAGAAAGTCAAATTCCAGGCCAAACTTGAGCATGAATACATCCATAACTTCAAGCTCCTTCAAAGCAGCTTCAAAAAGATGGGCGTTAGCAAAGTATGTCAGCAAGTTAAATGCGTTCGCACATAAATCGTACATTCCATTTCGCGACACAAAATATGTACATAATGTACAATGTGTGAAGAGTAACTAATTTGTAAGGTTTTACGTCTCTGCGCAGATTATTCCTGTTGACAAGCTTGTGAAGAGCAAGTTCCAGGATAACTTTGAGTTTGTGCAATGGTTTAAAAAGTTTTTTGACGCAAATTATGATGGGAAGGAGTATGATCCGGTGGCAGCTCGACAGGGACAAGAAATGCCTAGCAATCCGAGTCCAGCAGCAGCTACAGCTAACAAACCAAAGAAACCCAGCTCAGGTAAGGAAAAAGCACTATTCTTAGCACTATTTCAGCCTTTCTAAAGTTTATCCTAATGGATAATGATTTACCAATTAAATAAATAATTTATATTATTAATACTAAATAAATTATCAGTGTTTTTTTTTTGTTCATAAATTCATAGTTCATGTAGAGACTAGCGTTATTGTCGGAAGCTAGTTGTCCTAATGCTAACAGGTGCATGACAGCTGCAGCTGTTATGGATTATGGAAGCCAAAATATGTGGGTGTGACCCAGTCATGCACTAGCGGGCCAGTCCTACATGCTTTAGCTGCTTGTACATGTGTGAGAATAACTGGAGCCTTACAATGCCTGTGCATGGATTTCTGTTTGCTTCAGACACGGGCATCACAACGGCAGTCAAGCCAATGGCCCCTGTTGGTAAGATATTGAGAACTGCGAGTTTTAGCTTAAGCACATTGTCTACAAGGTTGCTTCACCTCTGGGTATTTTTCCTCACATAATGGTGGTTCCTACATTAAGTACAGCACATTTTAAAAGAACAGTCATTCAGTTCGCTTCTAGGTCTGTGGCACTTGTTGGTGGAATTATTCTAAAACAACTTAAACTCAATAAACCATTTAATAATAATTGAGCCTAGACTTGAAGAATAGAATTGAAACCTCAAGGCAGGTTGACGAGTATGTACAGTATAACAAAGTGATGGTTGTGATCTTGATGTTCAGCTCCACAGCGTTCAGCCACAGCACCCAAATCTGCACCAAAAACATCTCCAGCTGCAACACGAGGCGCAGGAACAGGCGGCGGTGATGAAGATAAGGTAGCACTCACTCAGATGGTAAGACATTACATAAAATAGTAAATGAGAAAGATAAAAAAAATAAATTCACTGCGTTACAATGCTTTAATATTAAACCTTTTAATTAAAAAATTATTATATGCATATTATATACATAATCTATATGTATTTTCATAAACAGCATTTTAATTCAGATTTTAATAGTATAGTTATTTATATTTACTATAACTATAGTTATTTATTATCTAATATTATTTAAAATTTGTCTTTTTTTTTTTTTATTCTCATCTGGGTAGGTAAATGATCTGAAGGCCACTATTGCGGACATGGAAAAGGAAAGGGATTTCTACTTTGGCAAACTGAGAAACATCGAGCTCATCTGCCAAGACAAAGAGGGTGAGGGTGATCCTACACTGCAAAGGATTGTGGATATCCTGTACGCCACAGATGTAAGTGTATATTGCAGTGTTTAAAATGAGTCTCGTACTAAACTGTCTTCAGCCTGCTGAGTTCTATGCTTTTCTGTCTTTCAATAGGAAGGTTTTGTAATTCCAGAGGATGAAGTGGGAGAACCAGAGGAGTTTTGACCAATCCAGGGGTGACGGTTTTTAAAAAAATGACCCTTCTGGACACACGTGTACATACTGGCTGATTCCTGCTCTTGTGCTGCACCTGCCTTTGGTCCATCATTTTGGACTTTGACTTTTGAATGTCTTTTTATTCAGGGAAGTTCCGTACCTTGAATTTTCAGCTTTTTTTTTTTTTTTACTGACCATCACAACAAAATTATTTTTGTGAATGAAAAATAAAGTACGTATCAAAGGCTGTTTGTATAAAGCAGTCCAGTGAGTTCTGACTTGCCACCAGTGGCTAAACATACCCAGGGTATTTTATTTAAACATGAACTAGTGGTACTGATCCATTAATTGTGTAGCTAAATGTACAGCCATCAGATATGCTCTATCTTGTTTCTGATCTGTACATTTGACTGCTAGTTGGCCAGTTGTAAGTGAAGTTCACTTCCTCTAATATGCTCTGAAGCAGGATGTGTGTCAACCTTTTGCATTTCCCTTTCACAAGCGCTCAAGACCACGAGGAACCACTTGACAGTCATGAGTAACTTTTGAGTTCGTCTTAACCAGCCAAAGTGCTTGAATTACCAAATCTGAGGAAGTTAGGCAGTTGTTTTGATGCATGCAATTTTACATTTACATCCCATTTTTGAAATGTATTAAAATTATATACCGTAAAGTACTTAATTGGTGACTTTTTCCATGCAAGCAAAATGCATTGTAAATCAGTCCACATTTTAAAATTATAAAGCAATCATTTCTCCCATGGTTTTGACTTTCTGGGCATTTGAGAAACCGTGGGCTGCTCTTGACAAGGTTTAATGTCCAGCTTTTGGAGTCCAGGAACCTCCTCCCCTGCTTGAATCATGCGGAAGACCTCTGGAAAAGAGAGGGACGGCGGCTCCCCCATCGCATCTGCTGCATCTGACTCCCTCTCTCTAGACGCCTCCACATCATTCTGCTGCTCCATCAGTGTATTTGCCGATCGCCACAGCTCTGTTTAAGTCGATACACAGCAATTCATGATTTCACTCACTTCGCTCCTGGGAGATTTAGTGATCAAATGTGATGTCGGGTTAATGTACCTGTTACTGAAGAAACTTTTAAGTAGCCTAAATTGTGTTCAGGCTATTGTGCAAAAAAGGTTAAGCCCTTTGACGCAGCGTTAAATTTTATTTCAATTATTAGCACGTGCTTATTAATTATACGTAAATAAGCAAATATTGTTACTTGGGAATCCTGTCTTCGTGTGCTCGACTTCCGGATACGACTCCAGTCCAACGACGCGGGGATCTGCTGATTTTAATATAAAAGTCCCTCGGTCAATATCATGTATCATCGCTTTCTCTCTCTCTCTTTATATATACACGCACACATAAATTCATAATACTAATCTGTCAAAATTAAATTATTGTTACTGTATAGCAATAAAAACAAATAATTATATCAAGGGGCAGGTTAGCATTTAGCATGGTCTGTGTCAGACTGTTTTGAACTAACGTTAATCGATAGAATAAATTACGAATTAATTATCAAGACAGGAGCCTGCTGCCAATTTTAGTCTAATGTAAAAGGTATTTACTGTATACCTCTTAAAAAACTAAGCTACTTATCCAATGTAACGTCTATTTTATTAAAAGTGTATCCCGCGTATTCCAGGGGCTAAGTCCCCGGATATCCACTCGCCGTAGAACCGCCCTGCCAAGTAAAAAAAACAAACAGGTAAATTACCAAAAAAAATTAAAAATAACTTTTTTATAGGCAAAATGGTTTGTTACATATTTTTTCATTCCTTTAAATAGTTGTTGTATGTTGTTGGTTTTTAAGAAATATATTAGAAATGTTTACACATTTACCATGTACTGTATTACAAGCATAAAAAGAAGAGGTTTTCTGAGATGGTACAGACCTGTGGGAAGATGGACTTGGCCCTCTACCTGTCACCCTACCTGTGTTTAAGTCAATCATTAATAAGTAAGCTCAGAAAGACACCCCTTATGAAATAGGAAGCCACCTTGTTAAAGACTTGTCAACATTTTCAAATGCTTATTTATCTAACCAACTAGGGTCTGCACCTGAAATGATAACAGATAAATGGATATTCACTTATTTTAATTCTGACATCTAAGGGCTCCAAAATTGTTTTTTGTGTTTTTCTGATTTCACTGAACAATGGGGAAAGCGGACAACTGTACATTAATGGGAGGTGGGATTCCTCTGTCATCTGAGTTCTTTAAAGGTAAGATATTTAACACAACATGATGAAAGGTGTAGATGTACTGTATCAAGCCGAACTATGTCTACTGTGTGCTGCTTATGGAGCCTGTGTTGAAAACAATTTTCCCTGGATAATGACAGGAAAGCAGTATGTTGCAATAAGACATGGATGATATGCTGTACAATTTGTATATGCAGTGAAATAGACAACACAGCTTGTCATCCAAAAATATCCACACGCTATTTGAGACAACTAGCATTGTTTCCAAACTTTTACCTTACTTTTCACTAGATTTCAGGATTATTACCCCAAAAGTGATCCAAATTGGAACCAGGTTGGGAAATGATGTCTGTCTGAGCCCTTTTTTTCTACATCAACAACGGTTCTATATTGCCATTGTTGACTCCACAATGACCTTTTAGCATCCATGAAACCTTTCCATTGTACTAAGGGTTTAATAGCGATAGAAATAGGTTCTTTAGATTATTAAAATATTTTTCTAAGAACTGTTACATGAAAATTTGTTTTGGTAATCAAGAATGGTTCAGGCCTATCGCACTGGTGCATAAACACCCCAGAAACTTAAAAAAAAAATTGGTTTTGTTTCTTCTGCTTGTAGTAATCAAGAATGATCTCTGGCTGTTTCTCCTTCCTGCTGTGTTTGCTGTGCTGCTTCTTGCTCTCTTCATGGAGGAGATCGGTTTCTTTCTGCGTCATGTCCCCTCTCAGCGGCGTAGACGTCTCAGCCTGTGGATCCTGGGAATATACCCAGTAAAGCAGTCCCTTCTCATCCAATCAATTCGTTTCATTCCTTTAATTATTGTTTGGTGACGTTTTGTTTCTATGACAGGTCTTTGGGATGACTTCTATCATTGCGCTATATGTTCCACGATCCTCATCTCTATGCAGTTTCATTGCATCTCTGTGAGTGACTTTTGATTCCTATTGCTCTAACTGAATTGCACATAGTGATCCAAATGGCCAGTCTCTGTATGGATTAGTTTTGTATTTCTTGGCAGTTATCACTCCATTACACTCTTGAAATTCATGGGTCTTATCAAAGACTTTTTTGGTGGAAAGACTCGCATGCTGGAGATGTTAGCAGGGGAGCAGGTGTCTCCAAACCCATTCCCTTGCTGCTGCTGCTGCTGTCTTCCTCTCTTCAACATTAACAAGTAATTCACTTACATCTGCATACATGTTTGGTGTGTTTCATTATAACAGTGAAATATTAACTTTTCTATTGCAATAGGACCACCGTGGGCTGGATGATGACCGCTGTTCTTCAGCTCTCTGTGGTCAGAACAATCCTGTTTTTTCTCACTCTTGTCCTTTGGACTGATGAACAATATGACTATGGGGATGTGAGTACAATACTATTGTTCTATGCATATTATTAGTGCAATATTTTTATGATAGATCTGAGACGTTTTGATTAAACTAAAATGAATAAATCACTTTTCTTGAACACAGTTCCATTCATGAGGTGCTTAAGCATTAACTTTTATTTAGAGTACACTACAGGTCAAAAGTTTGGAATTATTTTTTAAGGTTTCTTAAAGTCTGCATTTATTGGATCATAAATACAGTAAAGCATCTCTGAATTATGTGACTCTTCTTAATCTGTTTCTCTTAGGTGAATTCAGGTAATCTCAACATGTATGTCAATGCCATCATTGCCGTATCCACCTTTCTCTCTTTCTATGGCTACCTACTGTTTTATAAAGCCACAAAAAAGGCTTTGCCTGGACATGGACTTCGAGCCAAGTTTATTTGCATCATTGTCATTCTGGTCCTTTGTGGACTACAGAGTGGAATTCTGGAGACCATGGGTGCACTGAATGTCATCCCTTGCACTCCTCCCTTCTCTGACCTGTTTCGGTCCCAATGTAAGATTCATAAAACATTGCTATTGATTTCTCAAGTGTTTTTGAAGCCAGAATCTGGTAATCATACAATTTCATTCTTTAATTTGGTCTCTCTTTCCTATGCTCTCTTTAAGTAATCTACCACTATTCTATAATTGTGGAGATGTTCTGCATCAGCCTCTTTGCACATCACACATTCCGGAAAGTTGAACCCTGTCATGATGAGGGTGAAGAAATAGAAGTTGATGTCATAAGAGCTTTCAACGAAAAGGCAGTTCAGACAGAAGATGAGCTGCCAATCGCTGTGCAGCGCTCCTCTCAAGAAGACGATCCATGCTATTCTAACCTCGGATACAACAGTGACAGTGAAGACAGCCTCTGTAAAATTGAACATGCACCACTGGACTGCTTCCCCTTCCCCTTACAGCACAGAATGCAAACTGCGGCAAGCACTGATAGAGTGTGTACTACACCACCTGAGGACTTCACGAGTGTGGACCAGCCGACAATTACTGTCTGTGCTGAAATTAACCATGTTAACAATGGTGATGTAACTGTTGTATAGAAGAGAAAAAAAAGTATATATTTGTATAGTCCTAAACTTTATTTTTTTTCCCCTCGCTATTTTATATGTCTTTGACTCTAAAATAAGGTATTTAAACTAAATTAATGTATTTAAAAGTGCAGTGTAATGAAATGTAAATCTCACCAGCATAACAAGATTGTATTAGGCTATGTAATATCTAATATAGTACCTTTAATACCTTCAATATTTTTTTTACAAAACGTACACAGTAATTTATTATTCCCAAAACTAATGTCTGAAGACTAGGCCCTGGATTTAAAGGCTATGTTAAAAAAGATATGTACATATTTATCAGTGGTTAAATTGTGGACGCTAGAGGGTTTCATTGGGTGCACGCACCTGGACCCAAGTTAACTTCCGGTCAGGTTTTATTGGTGTGGAATGTGTTTCTTATTCATGTTTATTTGTGGCGACCCGCCAGGATATCAAAACTGACTGATTGTTCAAAAGGCTTTATTAAATAAACAGGGGTAGCGTTATTGCACATTTAAAAATCAAACCGAGACTTGGGTGTTATAATATCACTCTATTTCTGAATGACAAGTGTCTTCAGAAAATGTCATATTAATTTCATCTTTCATATTAAGCAGCGTTTGTAAGCCCAGAGCTGCTTTGTCTACAGCCATTACTGGGGAAACCTCATTTCTAGTGCTTAAAGCAACTCCTGCTGGCAGCGAATGAGTTTGCATTTTTAATAAATCCGACTGATTTACGCAACGAAGATATTTTGCTTGTTATAATCTATTCCGGAAGGTATTAGCTGTTGTTGTTGATTCTAT
>JAUMHR010000055.1:7257409-7281807 GCA_032361145.1 Enteromius fasciolatus
AGCTGAGTGTGACAAAGAACAACTTTAATGACTATGAAGTGGAGTATCTGAGTAACTACAAAAGACACAAGGTATCTATGTACAACTGTAGTTATTTGTAGATACAACTGTTTTTTTTGTTTTTTTTGCTCAATAAACATTATTCATATCACTGTAACCTTTAATATATGCCTGTTTAAGGGTCGAGAGTTCTTCCTGGTCAAGTGGAAAGGCTACACGGAGTCAGAAAGCACATGGGAGCCTCTCAAAAATCTTAAATGCCCCATACTCTTACACCAATTCAAACAAGACATGAAGACGGCTCTGCTTCAGGCCAACAAACCACTTGATTCAGAGTCTTTAAGTGCCCCTATTGTCTCCTTCCTTCTCCAAAAGGCCAAACAACGAATCAAGCTTCAGAAATGGGAAAACCTCATGAACCAGACCTGCAAGCAGAAGGGCCACATATTCGTCTGTAATGAAGTCGACCTGGATGGGCCTCCTAAAAACTTCACTTACATCAATGAGAATAAGTTGGGGAAAGAAGTGGATGTGAATCCAGTGATAGTGGGCTGTGAGTGTGACGACTGCTTCTCTCAGCCTGTTGGTGGCTGCTGCCCAGGGCTGCTGAAGCATCGGAGGGCATATAATGACAGCAGACAGGTGAAAGTGATGCCTGGTGTGCCCATCTACGAGTGTAACTCCAAGTGCAGATGTGGGCCAGACTGTGCAAACAGGGTTGTGCAAAAAGGGATTCAGTATGATCTATGCATCTTCAAAACAGCCGATGGGAGAGGTTGGGGAGTGCGGACGCTGCGGAGGATTTACAAAAACAGCTTCGTTATGGAGTATCTTGGAGAGGTAAGCAAGTAAACAAGAGAGAGATCACCAAATGAATGTCATTCCAAATCTGTGCAAATAGTACTGTTTATGTATATACAGTGAAAAAAAATGGTACAGATATTTTTCAAAATACCTTGTTTTGTTTTATTACTTTTTTGGGGGGTAAATACTGTTCTGTGAATGCTGTCAGCTGTGTGTTGCATCAGATCATCACGACCGAGGAAGCAGAGAGGAGAGGAGTGTTGTACGATAAGCAGGGTGTCACCTACCTGTTCGATCTGGACTATGTGGATGACGTCTACACCATTGACGCGGCTCATTATGGAAACATCTCTCACTTTGTCAACCACAGCGTGAGCACTAACTAGCTGTACACATCATCTGGGCTTTCTATCAAGTAATTTGGAACAAATGCAACGTATGTTGGAGCAATGTATGTTGCATGAAAAGCTTATGTGTTTTCTTGATGCTACAGTAATTGTAAAAGAATTCAGGCATGTAACCTGTACAATATATTAGTTATATTGTTAATGGTTAATATAAGTATAATTTAATAAAAGTCATAAGAAATGTACTGTATGAATTAATATGAAAATAAGATAACATAACCACACTGGATTTTCGCATACACCAGATATTAAACGGCATCATTGATAATCATTAGAAATGAACCAAATCATGATTTCTGAAGGCTCATGTGACACTGAAGACTGGAGCAGTGTCTGCTGAAAACGCATCTTTCCGTGAAAGCAGTAAATAACAATCTATTAAATAGAAAATATTTGCTCATCCTATATATTTAAAAAAATATATAATTAATATATTAACATTATAGCTTGAAATTTAACAAAGCATGAAATTAGTACATCTTCACCATTGTTTTTCCAGTGCGATCCAAACCTGCAGGTTTATAATGTTTTTATTGACAACTTGGATGAGCGACTTCCTAGAATCGCACTCTTTGCAAAACGAGGGATCAAAGCAGGAGAAGAGCTCACCTTTGACTACAAGATGACCGGTAGAATATTTTTTTTATTTATTTACATTTTTAGGTGCGGGACTAATTACAATGAAAGGGAAAAAAACATATCTTATACACATTTACATATGTAGTAAATGTCTAATACCTAACTACTCTTCATTTTTTGCTGCAGTTGATCCAGTGGATGCAGAGAGTTCCAAAATGGACTCCAAGTTCAGTCGGGCTGGAATTACAGGATCACCCATCAAACAGATCCATATAGAGTGCAAGTGTGGAGTAATGAACTGCCGGAAATATCTGTTTTAATCAGTGTGTACTATGACGGGCATCAAAATACATGTCAAGATCTTAACACATTTCATGTTTTATTTATTCTTTTACTTGTGTGTTTGTGCGTTACGTTGCAATTTTTATTGGAATTCGTTTTAATGTGTGATGCTTGGTGCCTTTTATTAATTCAGTTAATAATTAATTTGATCCATTTTCAGCACTGTTTTAATAAAATAACATTTCCCCACATGATTATGCTGGTTTTATATTCTTTTGTCCGGTTAATAAAACAAAACCTTTGATGCTATGTGAAGTGATATGGAATCTCAATTCTAGAATATTGCTTGCCTCTATAGATATTTGCCACTAGATGGTGCTATTGTATTAATACACACCAAAGAAAGTTTACACCTCAAAAGATCTCAAGTTTGTGAAATTACAAAGAACCATGTCAGAGTTGGAGATTATTAGAAATATAAGTGAAAACAGTATGTGCTTCCATTTCTTTTAAAGTTACAGAAGTTTTGTGAGATTGTTCCAATGCTAATAACAATGTGAACTATTGACACAAGGCTTTTGTAACACATACAGCTGTTGCTATACTTGAAATATACAGTATATCTAGCTATTATATAGCTATAAAGCTACAAGATAAAACAGCAATGATGTGTGCAGTGAATATGACAGAGGCTGCAGCAGAACCTTACAGATAGAGTCATCTGGCCTCGCTTGATCTGTGGCCTGAATCCCCAGCTTGGGCCAGACAGACAGTCAGCCCAGCTCAGCTTTAACCTCCCACGAGGAGGTGAGATTCCTCCAGGCAAGCGCTTTTCCTTGTCCCCCTCTCTCTGCTGTCCTGCTATCATTCTGTTTGTTTTTCTATCCACATCTATTTTTCGTAGCGATCTTCGCCCCAGTAGAACCTGTATATATGTTACTCTGTACATAACATCAGGATAGTCTGAGGGTGAGTGTTTGCCTTTATTGGATTTGCTGGATTTGCCGTGGAACAAACCTCACTAAGCACAGACTGGCAAACATTAATCAGTTGACCTCACACATATGATCTGGGCATCTAACCATGGCCAATCTCACGCCGAGTAGACTAATGTTCACTCACCACATGCGATGATTGCGATATTACAGAGGCAGCCATTATAACATCAAGCATGTATATAGCCAATATATCAATATATAGCATGTATATAATGATATTGAATGGTCATGCAAATATTCTGTAATTGGAAAGATCCAGATGAAAATCTGATTTGTTGATCTATCAATGCCCGTTCTGTTCTGTTAAGTACATTGTCACTCTGACACATTTTAGCTGACTCACTCTGACCCCTCTGCAGTGCGGACCATCAGCCGTAAGTATCAGGCAGATTAAGGTCAAAGGTCAAATCATAATCCAAGCTGTGTGCCTGCAAAATGGCAAAACTCAGAAGTGAAAAATTCAGACTCTCTAGAAATATTTCTAAATGCACTGATTAAAAAGTCAAACATAAGGAGTCAAAATGCAACAAAAGTAAACTTTTATTGTCATGTTGGAAAAAAAAATCCTGCTGATTTACAGATCAAGATATCTGAAAGCTGACTCGCGTTGCCTCCTCGACCCCCCTCCCTACCCATTTTTTCTTCACCCCCTTCATTCATCATGCATTCACAAATAAACAACTCCTAAGTTGCTCAACTAAAATTTCAGTCTGATTTCATCCTGTTATGGATAGGTGCTGTCTATTGCTCTTGTAATAGTAAGCTGTATGAGTGGCTTGTCATAATGAAGCAGTTTTTCATTCAAATGTTTTCATCGTGTTATCAGTTCAGTGAGCCAGCATGATAAAATCACCTGATCTTCCATGTTCACGTATTTGATTTGGCAATTATGAGAGATTAATCAGTATCATGATTTTATGATCATGTCAGGCACTATCAATAATCAATATTAAAGGCAAAAAATTAAGACACAGGTATTAAGGAAAACCTACCACAAATCAATTATGTAACAGGCTTTGCCTGCTTATGAGATGCATTGTTTAGAATAATTAAACCCAAATCCTTTTTTAATGTAACGAGGCTTTTCAAAATGGATGTCATGATTTCACCGTGACATATCCAGGGTTCTTTCATTTCATTTGTTTACCTAAAAGTAGGCAGTTCTTTCTGTACAACCACTGGTTTGGTCAATTCTGGGGTTAAAAGATCCCAGAATTGCAGATAAAACAACAACTGATATAGTAAACACTAAAGCGCTCAAATGCTGATCATCCAAGGAGTAACTTGAATATCAGTATTCATGAGCTGTGTATTTATTTCAGATTGATCAATTTTTTGAAAAAAAAAAAAAAATCATATTCAGCAATTATTGTATTATAGGATTTAATTGCCAAACAATGACTGATGTCTCTTTTCATGTAAGATGTGGTAAACGATGCATTCCTTTATGAGTGTTGGTTATGATCCATATTCCCTGCTGATTTTAATCAACAGTATGTCTTGTTTAAGGCTCAGCTCTTTGTAATGAGTACAGTTTGTAATCATTGAAGTTTTAGTGGATCAACTACAGGAGTGGTTCCTTTCAGATGCTGTGTCTCTGACCTTTCACCTTTGCTTTATTTCTCATGGGTACCCAGTTCCTGCCACACACTCATACTCAGCGTAAACACTCACACACACATGCGTGGTAAAAAGATGACGATCAAGGGTATGACCCCACCCTTCACTCTGCCCCCCACTTGAAGTTAGTGCGTTGTCCATATAATACACATGAAATTACACAGAGGTTCACAGTTATTTTACAAAAGATAAGATGCCTGAAGCAACTAAAAATGTTCTACCAGGCATTTTTGCTTGTTACAAAATCACATCCGTTTCACCCAACCCTAACACCGACCCAAGCAATTTCCTATTCACAAGTGAATACAACAATAGCCCAAACCGTCATTCACATACTGTCCCCCACCCAAGTCCCACCCAAAGACAAGAAGAAGAAAAAAAGTCTCAAAGAAATCCTTAAGAATCCAAGAAGTTCCTTTTAATTCCACTGAAAATCTGTGTGTGTCTCTGTGTCACGTTTTTTTTTTTCTTCGTAAATTCAAGTCTCTCCAGAGAACTGAGCAAAATTGTACACTCCCACGTGTCGCAGTTCACAAATTCAATAATGCAGCCGATGCAGCCGTCTTTTTACCCGCAACCCGTAGGCTTGTGAAGGGCAGCGGGACGTGTCCTCTGATAATCCACAAATACACAGTGTTGTGTTTTCCCCAGCATATGTTTTAGTATGATTTATTGGTGTCTATAGAAGCATACAGCTTTCAGATCATTCTTGCATTGATAACATTAAACCTTGGTAATGGAGTAAGGCATAAAATGCAGATAACATAAGAATTATTCCTCTTTTTCTGTTCATCATAGATGTTTTTTTCGGCCTTTTTCTGTGTTCTCGCAATGACAGGTTTCAGAAAAAGAAAGTCTGATCGCTCCTACCAATCCATGCCTACCGACAGAGAGATCTCATTGAACATTCACAGAAATATTACAATCTGTCCTGTCTGCATTGGTCAGCATACTGATTCAAGTCAAAATATGCCAGAGAAATCATGTGGCTGATCAATGATTTCTTGAGTTGAGTGCAAAATATTAAGGGAAATTCATTTGACACTGAAAGCATTTCGGAATTTAGTTGACCCACTTGTTAGCTCCTAATGAAATGGAGTACTTTAAAAAATAAATCTAAACATTCCACTAACAGCTTACATGTATTTTCCTTATCGCAAACACATTCATATTTTTTGTTACAAGATTAAAATTGGATTTTTGTTCCATTTCTGCTTAACAAGAGGCCAAATTATACCGTCAGGCTTCAATCCAGGACATTCAACTTACTACCTGACCATCAACTTCTTTTCAGGAATCTATATATCATGTGTTAGTATGTAACACACTGTAAACGCAAACTAAAACACCTCTAATGACACCTACCTTTCACTTACATATGATTGAAAATGTAAAGGCTGAATTCATTAACGTCCAAGATACATGTATGAAAATCACATATTAAAAATGTTTCGATCTCGTAAGCTCCCACAGGCTAGCAAACTTTCATTCAAGTAATTCAAGAAGCAAAAGACTAAGTAAGTTCTCCTCTACAACACCTTCTGTGCAATCGATCGGAAGGATAAACGATCGGTTGTTAAACCGATATACATCATTACCAGATCAGTATTTTCACTCAACCCTGATCTGTCTCTTCACAAAATGAGACCACTTACAGTAAAATACTTCACCTTTTCTTGGTCTGAATATCATATGGTCATATATTCAGATTCATTATGAAAATTATAAGGGCATGAGTTCTTTTGTGCAATGCTAGTAAATATAAAAAAATAATAATAAGTAAGTAGAGTTGAGAAAGAGAAAGAGAAAGAGACCAAATAAACCAAAACAATAAATTACAGGGAAAGAGCGCCTACAAACCTGATTCATATTTTCAGTCAGCTCCTTTCATCTACAATCCCTCTGAAAACCTTATTTGTTCTGGAAGTTGCTTTAGTATACACACTGTTTTCTTAATTCCTGCCTGATGGAGCCACAGGAAGGATTCAGCCCAACCAATTAGCATAAATTTGAGGAACTTTGTCTCTTTTTTTGTCAGCCTCATTCATTCCTTGAGGCTTATGCTTGGCACTCATTCTTAAAAATAGTTTAATCTCAAGTTTGTTTCCCCTTAAAGATAAGGTAATACACATGCACATAGAGTATTTTTGAATCAGTAGTTCAAATAATATAAATTACTCTGCCAGGAGTGCAGCTGTTCACAAGGCATGAACAATATTTTAGTAAATCTTTGATTCGAGGCCCTCAGGATCCTGGTAAAGGGATACAGATACGGATCCAAACCAAATGGTAATGTTTGCTGAGATCGATCATGAGAAGCCATTTGAAATAGCCTTCATACATTCACCATAAAATAGACCACCAGTTTGGTTGATTTGTACCACCCTAGCGCAAAACATACGGTTCTTCAAACCAGTTTAGAGTTGATTTACCAAACCACACATTAGCGTAGAGCCCATTTCCCCCTTAAAATCATTAAGGTGACAATAGATGCTTATTCTGTGACATCCACCCTTTTAAAGCATCTTAAACTGAATCAAAGGCCACAACAGCTCTTAAAGTTCGTTCGTGTCTCCATCTTTTTTATGCCTTCTTATTCCCTTCCCCCTGGCTGTTCACTCTTCGACCATCCAGAAGAGAAAGAAAAAAACCCAAAACATTATGAATGTACACTCATCTTCATATGACACAGTAAGGCTCACGGGGCAGTTGAGGTGGAGTTCTACAGCAGGGAGGCAGGTGGGCTAGCAGGCCCTTCTTCAGGTCCTTGTTGAGGAAAAAGCAGATGATGGGGTTTACGCCCGCTTGGGCGAAACTCATCCACACGGTGGTGGAAAGATACCGGTGCGGGATGGTGCACGCCTTCACAAAGACCCGCCAGTAACAGGCCACTATGTACGGGGACCAGAGCACCAGAAAAAACAAGGTGATGACATAGAACATCCTGCCAAGCTGCTTCTCGGCCTTAAACTCCTCCATGCCTAGCAGGCGTCTGTTCTGGTTGTGCAAGTTCTGCCTGATGCCCAATAAAGTGGGGGGCATCGGGCCACGGCCAAACCCTGCTATCCAGTTCGCGGCTGCCTGGCCTGTGGCTCCAGGTCCATGAAAGGTCCAGTTTTGGCTGATGGCTGGAACCATCTGGACCGGCTTCATCTTTCGGTGCTTGTATTCGAACAGCAGGAGCTTCATGTAGACCACGTGAGTGGCCAGGATCAGCACAGCCAGCATCAGCATGAAGCCTAGCGTGTCATTGGCCTTGAAGTAGCGATGTTCAAAGATGCACTGGTCCTCCTCGCGGATGAACTTGTAGGTGCCGACGTCAAAGACGGGTGGGAAGGCCATGGCGACTGACAGGGTCCACACCATGCACACCACCGCCACGCAGGTCCAGAAGGTCATTCGCTTGGAGTAGAAGCGGTGGTGGGCGATGGCCATGTAACGCGTGACGCTAATGCAAAACAGCATGAAGGCCGCATGGAAGCAAAAAAGGACGGCCATAAAGGCCACCACCTTGCAGCTAAACACGCTGTAAGTCCAGGCTGAGCCGTTCTTGATAGACACCAGGACAAAGGGAAAGCAGACCGCTGAGCGGATGGTGTCAGCGAGGCAGAGGTCCAGAAGAAAGTAGTAGGGTGCCTTGTGTAGGGCTCTGTCCCTTAACACTAGCAGGGACACCACTAAGTTTCCCACCAGGCTGATGCAGATGATCAGCCCCAGAAGGACAAGTTTTACATAAGTAGACACGGCCGAGGAAGGTGCACCACCCATCACGCCTCCAGTCGTGGACACCACGGCCGCCAAGGGGTTCCCAGGCCCATCGCTGCTTGCGTTACCGTTGGCCATCCCTTTTGCTGCTCAAATCGTACTCCTCCTCCTTCGACTCCTCCTTTACCCCCGCTTCCTCCACTCCCTCCTCCACCTCCGCCTCCTCCGGCTGAGCTGTCGTCCGTCCTCGTGGTTGCCTTTCGTTGTTGTCTCAAATGGAACGAGAGAAGCTTGATCTGCATTGCCCCATTTTTGTACAGTTTTCTTAGGAACTTCCCTTCAAATGTGCCACCTCTTCTGGCCTCCACACCTATGAATAGAGAACATTTGTTACCCTTGTTTTTTCACACAAACAAATGCTGGTCTTTAAAGGCCACAAACACTACTGATTTTAGGAGAAAGTATAGCATTTTTATCATTCCTGAGAGAAAGATTTTTAGTTCAAGAAGACTGAGATAACATAAAGTGATATTGATCCAGGAAAGAGAGATATACTACAAGTTAGTATAGTGTTACAAATAAAAACACACAAATAAGGTAAACTACTGGAGGCACATAACAACAGCACCTCTAGTACTTCTATGGCAATTCATAATTGGCAAATTCATAAAGGCAAAAACGGCAAAGTAGATCTGAAAAAACATAACAATCAATAAAGATTATCTGGAGTTATTTACCATTTATGGAAATGCACTGGTGCTCAAATGTTCAATATTTTCTTTCTGGAAAAGCTCATATTCACATTAACATTCTGTTTTGGTTTGTTCAGGTTTCACACTGCGCCAATGCTGGTCAAGATGAAACAAATAACAATAGTAACTCTGCTTTAATTTGCTTTTTTGTATCTTATTTTCTTTTAAATTTGCTGATTTACAGATGTGTCCATACGTTTAAAATAACTTTACAAGCCCAAATTGTAGTCAGAAAGAAATAATAATAACATAAAAAAAGTGGAACGGAAAGTAACACAGTCTGGAGAAGTTAGAAGTTACCTTAAACATATTTTAATTTGGTACAGTGTCTTAAAATGTGTATTATGCAGGAAACACTGAAAAAGAAGCGAAATGGTTACTTCTGTTTAGTGCATGTCCAAATTCAACCTAGATAATATGGTTGTGACACTCGACCTCTGCATTGTGCACAATCTGCCTATGCTACTGAAGAGCGTTGGCGCTCTTGGTTTCACATTGTGTCAGAATGATAAAGAATGTGTCTCACATTTGCAAAATCTGCTGTAGCTTTATTCTAACTTTGCATGTAAATGGCATAAGATTTCTCAAGACACCTTTTGGAGTGTCTGTTAGGAAATAGTTGCAGTTTATGTTTGATAAATAATGATTATATTAAGTTAATTAGGCCTAACCGATTAAATTGAATGTCTTGTTGCTTGACTTTGTACCTTTAAATAAAACATTTATTTAAATTATTTTTTATTTCTTTAAAATAAGCAAGAATATTTAATAAAACCTGACCAGAACTAAATGGGAACGGGGGGGTGCTTAAACAGTACAAAAATACACCCGGCCTGACATTTTGCTTCATGATGAAACATTTTTATGTGATAAATGAATATTTTATTTGAACATCTTTTACTGAAACCAATATCTTGTGCTCTAAAAATGGCTCAATGTAGATTTTGGTGAGTTTAATACATCTGTAACTGGACTGCATATGCATTAAACATTTCTTTCAATAATATTAAATATCAGTGAATGAAAGCCAAGAAAATCACATTTTCATGTTTCCCTTTCTATTTATTTATATTTCAAATAGAGCCTGTTACATCAACTAAAATAGTATCATTTTACTCAGAAATCAATTCTTTAAACAATAATGGAAAAAGACAAAGAAAAAGAAAGAATAGAAAAATGCGCACCTTGCACCGCAGTAGATATTTTAATTGTGTCCACCATCAGTAAACAGATCAATCAATGGTTTGCTGAATGGGATAAGCAGGGCTCCTGTAAGCATCTGCTGTAACATGCTGAGGAACATCTTCTGCTTCCCCCTTAGTGCCGAGCAGATCAGCTGTTTCCACCACACGCTACATGGCATGCCAGCAACTAGTCATTCATGGTAATTACCTCGTTGTTGCTAGGCTACAACACACCACTTTTTATATGTTGAGTATAGGCATGTGGACTGGGATGCGGGGGCAATGGAGGTGGGGGGCCAATGAAAGAGTTAGGAGATGGGAAATATTATTCAATCTGCGCTGAAAAAGAAAAAGCTTTGAAGTATATAGTGATGGCTTGAACCAACTATGCATATTCATTTCAGGGCCACCTTTTTACCAAATGTTTCTGGAAGTTCCACCAAACCCAGGCTTTTCTCATTTGCACCCACGTACCGAACTGCCAGTCACAACCCCTGGTTGATGGTATTTAGACGAGGGCATGCATTCTTGCCAAAACAGACACGTCCCCTGCTGTGGCGAAGAACAGCCAAGCCAGTGTTATCCCGCTCTCTCAATGTGAAAGAGCATTGATCCATGAATTCAGGTGTATACCTTCACCTGCTGTGGTGCTATTGGCAGCATTAAAGAGCCATTTGTGCTAACCCTCAGCTGCTAACAGCCTCTGGTAGAGAGAAGGCTAAAAGTAGACGCCAGCTGATGACAGAGTCACCGAGTACCTTAGTCCAACAGGAGATAGAACTGCGCCGACCCATTGTTTTAGAGCAGAAACACTAATTCACTTGTGTCACAGCAATTACAGCTGCTTGTTGCTAGGCTACAGGGTCCTTCTGCCTTGTGCGGTGTATGTGTCTTTGTAAGCCTGAATGCAACTCAGAATTGTATGCGTTGAGGTGAGCTGAGAAGGAAAGTGTCACTCATGAGGAATAATCAGCTATAACAGAGACCTAAGTGAATGTTTCTGTCAGAGAGAAGATAAAATGTTACAACCTTACCATGACATCCGGTTTACAAGTTGTACTGCTTTACAGGTGATTCAGTTTCAAAAAACGTTTGGGTAGAAACCGACAGATGATGACAGCGTAATTATAAATATGATAAATATTAAGTCACGAAACGTGCTACATGCGTGTCACCTAACCTCATGCTCCTTTATGCAAATAAAAGATGAAAGGCTCAATCAATATGAAACTTGAACAACTGTTTCCCAAGAGCTTAATGTCACATTTTTCACTTCAAAATAGGTGGTTAAGTGACCTGGTATAGGGGGAATATTAACATTTTTATGGTCAAAAGATGACTATTTGCATACGGACGGTTCCCACAGTGAATGCTAATGTGCTCATGCTTTGTTCTGTGAAATAAAGTGCTAAACAGGAAAGTGGCTTATTTGGATGTGTCAGAGCTGCTACTGTCGTTCTTTTCACCTACATAAGTGAAAGTTCACCTCTCTATTTTCTCAGCTCTAGACAGACTCGTGGGAGACAAGTATGCATTCCAAAGAGGGCGGATGAAAGTTTAATTTTCACAATTCCACAATTCTTTGATAGGCCCGTTAACAATCTCTCAGATATTCAGTATAGAATGTACTTGCCTTAACACCCATTTATAGCTATTATTATTATAGCATATAATGTGCAATGCCAAAAGGTTAGATTTGATTATAGGGGTTTTTTTTGGTAAATGTTACATATTTCTTTTATTATGTACATTTTAAAGCAAATTGCTTTATTAAATAATTGAAATAATATAATTTTGGATTAAGAAAAGACATAAAGTTAAGATAAATGGGCACAAATCACAAAGATTTACTGATTAAATGAAGGGCTATTATTGTAAGAGACCTGTCATTCCATAAAAACTAAATAATATAAGAGTAAATGACATGAGAGGTAATGACATGCAGTGAATAAAAAAAGAAAAGTATTTTGTGATTCAGTTTGTTTCTATGTAAAGCCCTCCTAATTGCATTTTACATATAGGTTGAATAGTATTTTATATTCACAAGATTTTACATTTTGTCAGACTAATAAATATTTTTCCCACACAAAAGCATTAGCTCCCTTGTATCCATTACAGTTGTCATCCCATGGGTTATCATTATGTTAAATTAATTATTCTGAGTCTTTAATATTTCCCTCCAGAGGTTTAGTGTGCTCTTATCTCGCATTAATAGTGAGAAGGCCTTCGATGTCGTTGGGAGGAGTCAGATGTAAAGGGAGTTGGTTGGAGGTAAAAGGCTGGATAGCAACAGCAGTGAATATCGCTACCGTGGTCTCGGTGGGAGGAGGCGACGCGGAATTCACCAACCAAACGAGCCTGAATCATTTCGACTCTCCCACACCTATAGTTTTGATACGATCCAGAAAGAACAGTGTGATCCCGTCGTTCGTGGTTAGCTTTTATAAAACGTTTTTTTTCCCTTCATTCTTCATTTGCGTTGGACTATCGGTGCGCTTGGTGATGCGCCACACTGATATACCTACATGAATCGTTTATTGAACTGGAGCCTGTTTTACAGCGCGTGCGTTGTCGATGGTTTTTCTTCAAACACACGACAGAACATAAAAATAATGTATCGCCTAGAACTAATGACGTGACCCGCACAGCCAATACGCAAAAGTGCAAATGACCCGTATGGACAGTGTCAGAGCGCATATAGCCTACAGTCCCAGACAGTGTTACACTGATATTTCGTTATCTAACTCTCTTGGGTGCGATTCCTATCTTCTTGGATACACTGAGCATTGTGACCTGCATGGTTGTCATTAGATATCATGAACAACTACAGCGTCTCTCCCTCTCTGTGTGTCTTATTCCGCGCGCGCGCTTGCGCGTGTTTGCATGAGGGACAATAAAATAACATGCATAAAACAGGCCTGCGTTTCACTTCAGTACATAGTATGCGTCATGACGAGAGTCACTTAATGTTGTTTATATTATTACTATAATGTATTTGTTATTATTTAACTGCTCGAGCATTTGTAGGCTATCTCCCATTTTATAGCTAGTTAATTATATGATAAACATCAAATAAGAGGTTCATAATGTGATAAAGCTCTTACCTATACTTCTCGATCTTCCTCCAGACAATGGATCTTGTCTCGATGGTAGGCCTTAACGGGAGCTTGTTGCAAATATATGAAAAAATACAAATAAATAAAAGCACACAAAAAAGGTGCAAACGCGTTTTTTCGACCCGATACAACGCGTTCAAGGAATCGCACATGAATTCAAATTGTAATCCAAGATGAACCTCGACGTCCTTTATGAACAACAGAGAATGAAAAAAATAATTAATGAATTAATTAATACAGGGAATGGTCACGTCTGGAAAAATCAGAAACAGTATCTGTTTCACTGGAAAGTCTTTTGCTGAACGGTTTAAACAATATTATGCCAGAAGCTGGAATATTACACAAACACGGGTTTTAAAAAACAAAAAATATCGTTTCCTCTTTTTTCGTGTGCATGTCATGTCTTCGGGTTTTCCATAAAGCTAGGCCAAGCCTTAGCAGTATATTCCCATCACACGGTAACTAAATCAAGCAGAGTTTAATAGCACAATTACACTATTTCTGCTGTGTTTTGTGGTACCGTTTAATCCTGAGACACAGCGTCAGTATCATTATCTTGTACGCAGATTTAGACGTGTAAATAACGACTGGCTCTCGCCACTGGGCTACAGGACAAGGCGCTTCTTCCCATCTTCATTTTCTGACTGGAGCCAAAGACATTTTCTCCCACGCCACACCGATAAACATCTTATCTTCGACGGGAATAAATCCGCTTTATAACGCATCATCCCTCGGTATATCCATTGGCATCAGCGTTGTCCTCTCACAGACTGTAGTCATTCTACGCGGAGACATGTACACAGTACATGTAAGCGCCCTATATATTTAAAATGCATAAGCCTGGTACGGTCTGTGATGCAAGGCGCAAAAAAAGATGGATCACACATGACAGTCAGACCCGATTCTTTGCTCAGGAATTCGCCATGACTGTCAGCATCCCGGTGCCATCGCTGAATTAAGAATGGTAACGAAAAATGAACGAAATGAAATGGGTTCTTCTGCGATGGTGAATTGGAAACAGCGGCTCCCGTCTCTGCGCTCTACCTCAGTTTTCTCTGGATCGGATCCCTTCGGAAACGTCTCGGGATTTTTCGGCAACCTCATTGACGCTGTTCTCCCCAACACAGTCACAGTGGCGCACTGAAGTCACATAGACAACCACAACTTTGAAATAACCAGTGTTTTTTAAAAACATATAATCGGCATATTTACAAATTGCATTTATGCTGTATCAGGTTTGTCTTTTTGTAGTTTTTAGTTAATTTTTTCATATTTGTTTACCCTTTTGAATTTGGTGGGCTAAGCAGATTGGCATCAAAATAAGTGCATTTTTATTAAAAGTCCAGGCTTTACCCGTTTTCATATTGGGTTGTCTTTTGTTTTAGGGTTAATAATTCATAGCATGCTGTCATAAAATTATAATATAGGCTACTAATATGTACTTTTAACTGAATATTTACGTTTTGTAGGCTACTAACATGCTGTGAGATTTTTATGTCTGTCTTAAGGAACTGCCCCACTGACAGCTTGCAACATTGTAGATAACGAAGTAATTTATTTATTTTCTACAGCACTCTAATTCTCTCCTCTATGGCTTTTTGGTCTTTGGCACATTTTTGATTGAAGAGAGGAATACTGTAAGCCAGCTCGCTCAGTAGGCCCTTGGTGAGTGAGCGTTTAATCTATCTGTAACTTCCTGGTAAAAAGGTGTTTTGTCTCTGCGTGACACAGCGATCCGCTGCGTGCCCTCATGTCTGGCCAAACAGCTGCCTGAACCACTGGAAGCCGCGGGAACAGATGGCCTCACCCTACAAAGAAAAAGCCGACCTGAGGACACACATTCAGTCACCTGAAAGTGATGAAAGCAGCCTACAAAACAGTCGTATTTGGTAATATTTTTTTTAAAGTTCATTTAATTTGTGAAATAGCCCAGCTAACAATTTTTGGTTCTCAGATCGTTATCTAGAACGTTCTCCTTTGGTTAGCCAGGAAAGTTCTTGACGTAAATAGAATGTTTTCTGTAGGTTAGGGGAACGTTCCCCTAACGTTGCGGGAACGTTTCCTATAGGGTAGGGTAACATTCTGGGAACCTTCATTGGGCATTCCCCTAACATTGCGGGAACATTCCCAGAACGTTCTCTGTAGGTTACCGGAACGTTCCCCTAACCTACAGGAAACGTTCTATTTACGTCAAGAAGACGTCCTTGAACGTTCTATATAAGTTCCTAGAAGGTTCCCAGAAAGTTCTAACCTTTTCAGTCTGATGAAGCTGCTGTACTTCGATAGCCTAATCATCCAGCACCCCGTGGCACGGAAGATGGACGGATATGGACTTCAGTATAACAAACCGTGTCCGTTGTTTTAAACTATTGTTTAACCATTAAAGATAACCAGAGCATATTTAACCATCAGAACCATTAAAATAGGTTGCATTATCCGTTAATATAACATTGACCACCATACCATACGTTTCTTAAGCACCAAATAACAATGATTTCAACAAAATATTGGGGTTTAAAATTGTATTTTTACACACATTAAAAGTGAAAAACATTTATTTGATTAGGATTACATTTGTTTTAACACTTAACGATGAGGGACTTCTCTCTTTTTGTCCGTAAACAAAAACTTCTCGATTAATATTATGTTCTCTTCAATTAACATTAGACTGGTAAAATATCTTTAAAATTACAATATTACGCGGCTTTATATGAACACAGGAAAAAAGCGCGTGCTGGGAGCGTGTGCAGATCTGAGGATGCGCGGTGAAGCATACAAACAAACCCAGTGTTTATTATATGCTTTGACTACACTGTGGCTATAATCATATTTTGGCATGGAATCATATTTTCATTGTAATGTCTACACTTTATTATAAGCTTATATCAGACATGAAATTCTGTAAAAATTATTTCTGATTCAAAAATACACATTTCAGCATTAGAATAATCAGAACCATCTGCAAAGTTTTAATTGTTTACATAGTTATATGACAACTAAAAATAACTTGCAGGGAACGTTCCCAGCATATGCTTTTCTTGTATGTAATTATTATAAAATTATTTAAATAATTTTATGTATGCTTCTTAATAATCATAATTTCTTAAATCATCTAACATTAGCACTTGGCATTAGTAGAAAAAAGCTCATTTACTTTAAAAGAATGAGGATACTACGTGTCCACTACGCGCCCTCTAGTGGACAGAATGATAGGTGCTACTGTATTTATGTCAAACACTGCTTTTTTTAAATTGGAGAAAGACGTCAATTTGTCATCTGTGATGTTTTTTTTTATCACAGTAATGACACCGTGGCGTGATTTTTACTTAATTATTATTATTATTTTACATTTAATATTTAATAATTTTTTTGCGTGTGTGTGAAGTCGTATAGTGACTATTGTGGTGTTAATTGCTAAATAAATAATTATTATTTATTGAATAAATGTTTTGTGTTATTATAAAACAATGTAACAAATATAATAAGACATGTAAAAGTATTATTTAAAAGAACACCACATTTATTTAATACAGAATCAATTTCCATAAAACATTACCACAATTTCATAATGTTGTCATTTTTTAAGAAATATATAATTTTTGGTCACATGAGATAGTTCTGAATTTTGTTTACCTTTTGTGATTTTATTGTTAAATAATATCACAATGCCTGATTCCTTTTTTGTCTGTTAATACAAATTAATCCTTAATATTTAGCTATGGGCTACTGTCCTGTGCAAATCAATTTCTCAGAGTTCTACTGCAAAGGCCAGTTCGGGGGCAAAAACTGGCTTAAATCTGAATTTAGATGCGTTTCATAGTCTACAGAAGTGCCTTAAGGTTGATAATGAATTAACCTCCACTTCATCTGCAGTGTCCACTTCATTCGCCCGTTCAATGCAAGGCCCAGCACAAATAACAGAATAGTATTTAATGACTGATACATAAAATATAGAAGTGAAGCATGGAATTTGCTTTTTTGAGATAAGTTCCTTTCCGTAATTAGAAAGAGCGTTTGTCACTCGTTCCAGTGAAAGTGTTTATCTGTGCATATTTGATGGCATGTAAAATCGTGCAAATGTCGACGTTGAGTGACAGGATTTCAGAGGAAATCAGAATGCTGCTTATCAGAAATCAGAACATGTCATGTGTGACATTTGCTAACCACAAAAATAAGAATTCTCATCAAAACAAACTTGTCGTTTGCTCTTGTGAGGACAGTCCCATTTATGTAAATTTTATTTTTTGTGTGTGTGAATGTCTGTGTGATTGCAGCAGCCATTTTCATAATTGTTAGCTTTAAATGAAACCAGTTAAGTTCAGTCAGTACATGATTTGGACGCGTCGAACCAGCTTCACTTTGCTTTATTAGAATTAAATCCAAAAATTATCATTGATATTATTGAGTTCTGTTATGATGTAATAAGCAAATAATTAAGATGTAATAAGTAAACCACAAAAGATTAAATATCATGTTACCCACCTCAGGATAGTAGATAACTTTAACCAATGAAGATGTCAGCTGCTAGAGAGGTCACTCACTAACAGTCGCTTGTTGGTGAAAGCTTTGGAGATGACGGTTTTGGTGATGAACGCATGCTGCTGTTAGAATTTAAGATCAAAGATTCATATGTAAAACAAAACACTGTGAGACCCAGTTTTCAAAATCCCAGACAGTTTCACATTTCAACATCAGCATTTGCACTTTGGTCAGGCGCTGGCTGGTTCTTCGTGTGATTGTTCTCACATATGAATATTAGGTCATGTTGTTTCAGTGGCAGCAATACAACATAGAATCAGTCTTCTACGCCTACAAATGTATAGAATCAGCTGAGTCAGAGAACACCTACAATAAGAAATACTGAGTCATACTACTTAAAACACATTTGACTCATATTTGTATAAAAAAAGATAAATATCTACTGAGGCAGATATCCGGATAACTAGAAACATACAAATGCGAGCCAAGAAAATGTCATGCTTTAAAAATAGCATCCTTACTGCTGAAGAACAAAAGGGTCAGACATGTTGCAGCTTAAAGATTTTAATAGTTGCAAGTCAATCAATGCACTTTGTTTAGTTGATCCTCCTCAGGGATTTTCTTCAGCTTTGGTTTCATTCAGTGAGATAATGCAACAATATTCTTACTAAGGATATTTGGTAACACTTTCTGCGAAGCCGGTATTTATAATACATTATAAGGGTGGTCTTAAGGTATTATAATGAATGCATAATGCATTATAAACACATCTCATGAATAATTATAAAAAAATGATCATTCATTATAATAGGTTTTATATATTATTTATATTTTATATATATAGTTTTTATCATTTGTGACACACAATGAACACTATATTAAATCTACTTCATTTGTAATGGACTATATTGTATTTTGATATTTTTGTAACATCTCGTGAGTGGTTACGTGCTAAGTGTTATTTAAGTGTTTCCTGTGAGGCTATCATATGTTTATTAAGTAAATCTAAGAGTATTAGTAGACTAAAATAGGTAGAAAGCTCACATACTTGCAAAGTATCATATACCCGGTATGTCTGTTGAGGACCAATTCAATTCAATTCAATTTAAATTTATTTGTATAGCGCTTCTCGTGATACATATCATTGCAAAGCAGCTTTACACCAAGGTAATGTTTTACAGTATATACAGCCTGTCTATATCTGGACATACCGTTTTTCCATGCAATTCTAAAAACTTCCAGGTTAGTTTTTCTCCATTTGCGCTCAAGATTACGAGTTTCTTTCTTGAGAGAATGGGTATTACTGTTGTACCATGGCGCAATACATTTTACTCTAACCTTTTTCAATTTGATGGGGGCAACAGCTTCTAACGTATTGGAGAAGATGGTGCCTATATCGCTAGTCATATTGTCTAGATCCTATGTATTAAGGGGTACACAGAGCGGTTGAGATAAATCAGGCAAGTTATTTGTAAATCTATCTTTGGTGGCTGGAACAATATTCTTCCAAGAAGATTACGTGGAGCCATATAATTAATATCAGTGAAACGCAGCATGCACTGTAACTACCCGGTTGGTGAATAAAAGATTTGACTCTTGAACTGATATTGTGTTGCCTTCCTTTTTTGTGTTTATTGTCCTTATAGTTTCACAACACCGTAAGAGCTAGAAAAGATAAATAAACAACAAATAAACATTTGTAGTGGATCCACATTTAACGTACATAAATGAAACAAACTATACAACGCTATAAAATGAATATTAACCTTCATCTTAAACAATGTAAATTTACTTGTAAAGTCAATAAAGCAGACACATAAAACAGGCCCAATATACAATACACTGTATATTAGTGAAATGCTCTTGTTTACCTTGTTGTCCTTTCCAACCCGGAGTTACAAAACAGAGTCAAAAATAAAACAACAAAACGATAATCAAATTCACTTAAATGTGTCCTTAATTATCTGCTAACTTTGATCCGTCTCCGTCTTTGAGCACTCTTTCTCTCTCCGTCTTCGCGATCCCCGCGCTCTCCGTGATATTCGTCATCTGTGTGCATCAGCGCGCTCAGCCACCTTTTTTTCCGGAAAAACGCCTTTCATAATAAAAGACTCTATTGGATAAATAACTTAAAGAGCGCAAATAAACATTTCTATATATAACAAACTTAACTATTATTAGGAGAATACAGAATTAAAGAACATCAGAATAATAAATTCAGGAAACTAATTTAACTAACTGAAGGTTAGTTACATGCACGATACAAGGAAATGGTCAGAAACATCATCGCTTTGAGGTACGATAGCTATATGAGTAAGATCATTTCCATGCGATATACTTAATTCTAGCATATGATTAAAGCGATGAGTGGGCCCAGTGACATTTTGCTTTACTCCAAAAGAGTTTATCAGGTCGGTAAACGCAAGTCCTAAAGCATAATTTTTATTATCAACTGGTGAATGTTGAAATCCCCGACAATTAGTGCTTTATCAAAATCAACCGGAAAGGAATTCTGCAAATTCTTTTAGCAAATCTGTATATGGCCCTGGCGGTCTATACACAGTAGCTAAGACAAGAGATTTATTTTGTATATCTGGCGGAGTAATATTAAAAAGTAATTCAAATGAATTAAACCTGTATCCTGTTTTCTAAGTAACATTCAGAATATCGCTGTATATTCTTGCAACACCACCACCACGACCACTCTGACGGGGACCAATCAAAATAAAGTGTTAGCATATATTTAGATACTCTAATAAAGGCTAATTGACATGTAGTTGCAGAGTTATTAATTGACAGCTGTCTGAAGGGTACCATCAAAACTGTGGTATTACACTGTAAAAAACACAGCAGATATTAAAGGGGTTGTTCAACCCAAATTGAAAATTTTCTAATTTCTCACTCACCCTTGTGTCGCTCCAAACCTGTGTGATATTATGAAGAAAATTGGGGTTGAAGCAGCATTGCTGAATGGATTTTCATTAAATTGGCAGTAGACCTTTAGATTATATCTTAATGTGTGTTCCACAGAAGAGAGAAAGTCATACAGGTTTGGAACAACATGAGGGTGACTAAATGATGACAGAATTTTCATTTCTGGGTTGAATCAGTCCTTTATTAAGTCACTATGATGTCTTTGTGTCACTATGCAGCCGACTGTCTACATTACTAGTATGCTATTACTGTATGCTGTTGGGTGTTGTAACCTTTGTTCTGCGTTGTGACTCTGCGTCTTCTTATACCACACGTTGTATATAAGGGAGTAATGACAATAACTTTCATTTGAACTATGGCACAGAAGTACAGAAAGCTGTTAATGCATACGTTTCTACTTATGACCGATGATGATTTCACCTTCACGGTTCTCACTTAATTTCTTATAAATGTAGCACAAAACATTACAGTGAATTTTGCCTGTAATGTACATAGAATTACCTGCATGATTTTAGAAAAAGCATTCATTGATTTTTATGTAATTATTTATGTAATTTTCAAAAAGCAATTGTTATTTATTTTCTGATTATATAGAGAAAATTAGAGGGAAAGAGATTTACAGCCAAAAACGTAAAAAGGTCGTGAGACTTCATCATGATGATGATATGTAGGCTATTGTTAGTTATTAAATTTTTTTGCAATACCTCCTTCAGACACGTAACTGCATATTTAAAACAATGCACAAAAGAAGTTGGAAACTTAAATGGAAACAACGTCTCTTTAACGTCACTTACTAAAATAATGAGTGGGACTCTTTTTTCCTTTAAAAATTATGTTCACTGTATGATACCATATGGTCGTTGGAGCACGTTGTTTATGAATACCCTAACTGTGTTGTTTGTGGAACATTTCTTTCTATTTCCTTTGTGATGACACACAGTATTTTCTGAGTATAAATAAGTGCTGGATACTGACTACTGGCAATGACACATTCTATGTGGGAGGGTGGCAACTTCAGGTGAGTCTTAAAATACACTCCAACGCTGCGGAAACTATTAATTGTCCTTCAACTTAACTGATGTTTCGCACAATAATAACATATTTTAAAAAAACCTTGTTTGTTTGTTTTTTTCTCAGCTGTGGAAATAATAAGATTATATAGACCAGTAAATTTATATATATTGCAGTTTTTTTTAAAACGCCTTTGCCATCAGATATTATATTATAATTAATTTGTTAGATTTTTTTTGTAATTCTGCTTTGAACAGGTGTTTTATTTCCATTTCAATAAGGCATACTAATTTTGTCATAGGCTATAAAGTACCACAAAATTCGATTAAATTATTATTATTTTTTTTCTTATGTTAAATAAAGCTAGGAATAATTTGTAAATGTTCATTTGTCTGTAAATCTCACGATAGCATTAAATAACATCTATTTTGTTATCCACTTAATATTGTGCTTATCCCAGTGAAACATTTAAATGGATAGAAAGACATAACCTAACATAATCTAATGCATTTTTAAATTGCCAGTGAATTGCAGTGGTTATGCCTTCCATCTTCCACAAGAAAACGCACGCTCAATCTCTGCAGACTGATGTGTTAGATGGTCTTTCTTAAGTATGTCCATTGCCATATACGGAAGAATAATATTGCTGCATGTGATCTTTGACCTTTGATATATAAATCGAAGAACCTAACATTGCATTCATTCCTTTCATGTGAGATTTTATCTCTTTTTTCTTTCTCAGCTTGTCATTTTTATCCTATAAAGATCCTGTCACTCTAGTTTTTAACCAGAACTGCACAGGAAGACGACTGACTACAAAGGCGCAAGGTAAAGAACGCTGCATGTTGGTATATATTTACTTACAGTAATAAAAGTTTTCTGTTTTGCACTTGATTTAATACTGCCTGAATGACAACTTTGATGACAAAGTATCCCATGCAGGCCTCAGATGAGACAGCTATGGATTATGTGTATAGCTCCTCAAATCTCAATTCACAACACCGGTGTGCACATAAGATGTGTGCTGGGACTTATTTGCTTGTTAGAAAATGCTAATGAACATGCATTTGAACACTTGCTTTGCATTGTTAAATAATAATTGAACTTTGTTGTAAAGCAGATGATACTTTCTAGTACAATGTATGTCGCATGTTCAAAATTGCCAGTGTTATTATTGAAATGATTTACTGCTTAGCTTTATTGAATGTATACCTATACTCAAACATCGGAAATATAAAAGTGGGAGGATAAAAGAGATAAATTTATGGTCACTGTGAGTCATTTTGTTTGTTTTTTTTCTCAAATCTTTGCGGATAACATTCTGATTTTACGAAGACTAACATAAGCTCAGTTTTTCAACTTTCATGTGGTAGAGATGGAATGGAAAGTAGCTGACAAATATTGATGCCTATATGTAGTTTCACTCAGATTTTGTGTTGTGAGACAGGTAAAAACTGCATGTATGTGAAAAGAGGGAAAATAATTAAGCGTGAGTAATATTCCATCGCTGAATGGTGTGAACCTGAAAGCAAAACTACATAGTGACAGACACTCCACACATTCTCTAGAAAAGCTAATGGAATATTCTTGAAAGCATTGGAGCTGGTTTGGTTAATTCATTTTGTTTTTAGTAAATCTAAATTAAAAATGCTAAAAAACTTTTTAGGTTTGCTTGCATTTGATGTTTGGTTAAAGTGCAGAGGAGTGCATGAAAACATCCTTTTATTGTTATAGATGCTCTGATCTCAACTCAGGCTCAATAACATCACCGACCACATTCTATCGCTGTCTTATATCCCTTATCCTCTTCCTGGGTTGCCTCTATTGTGCATGTTTTTGCAAAATGCAAAGTGTGTGTCTGTGGTTTCCTGAGAGGTGGAAGAGGTTTGTATCTCGTATGACAGATAGATGTCACGCATGTTTTGGGTTTGCATTTAAGCAACACTCGTGTTACCCTTTTCTGGGGACTAAGGTATGCACGTCAAATTTGCACTCCATCCTTCTGTTCCCTCTTGGTTTTCTGTGAGATGCCAATAGTAGCATATTTCTTTAGATTTTTCTATACGTAATTTGTGTAAGTGTTGCCAACAAATATAACTCTTTTCTGTACGGTGAACACATTCATGAAGGAGTCTGTGGACTGATATATAAAACAGAACTATTTTTAAGTAAAAATAAATGTAGGGCAAGGAGTAGGAAGAGCAATCTGTATTTACTTATAGTGTGACATATTTGGATCTAAGTTTAACATTTGCAAGATAAAAAATAGAAACATATAGAAGCATTTACTAATATAGTTTGTTTAGCACAAAATGTAAAATTATTCAAAATTATTTGCAAAAAACAGATAGCTGTTTTAACAATTTTCAAAAATCTTTATTTTTATTGTGCATTATAATTTGAATATCTTATTAGGTTAAAAAATAACTTTAAAAAATAATACAATGTTATTGATTATTATCTTCCAGTAGAAAAAAAAATAGATAAGTTCACATCAACATTTTTGAGCGACATTAAGTGATCATAT
>JAUMHR010000055.1:7300431-7327751 GCA_032361145.1 Enteromius fasciolatus
AGAGTGTCTCAGGACCTCAGACTGGGCTGAAGGTTTACCTTCCAACAAGACAATGACTCTAAGCACACAGCTAAAATAACGAAGGAATGGCTTCACAACAACTCCGTGAGTGTTCTTGAACGGCCCAGCCAGAGCCCTGACTTAAACCCAACCTGACAGAACTGGAGAGGATCTGCCAGGTGTGAAAAACTTGTATCTTTCCCAAAAACACTCATGGCTGTATTCGATCAAAAGGGTGCTTCTACTGAATACTTAGGACCATGTGATATTTCAGTGTTTTCTTTTTTTAATAAATTTGCAAAAATGTAAACATTTCTGTGTTTTTCTGTCAATGTGGGGTGCTGTGTGTTAAGGTTGGGACGACATCACGATGCTGAGCCGGCATCGCGATCCTCTGCCCCGCCACAGCAGCAACAACTAGCTCGCGATAAACACGCTTAATCTATGGTGGCAAATCTATGCCATTAATAAGCGAGCGCACCACTGATGCTGGCGAGTGTGGTAAATCTTTTACGTGAGAGGAAAACAGATGTACAGTACATGAAGAAATGGGGCTGCGAGCTCATTTCAAACCCTCGCGCAATTCAAGCAATCGCGCGCGTTCACTGTTATTTCTGTCAGTCGTGCGGTGGGGATTGGTGTTTTAGTTGTTTACAACTAAACAACAACCCAACCCCCACGCGCTGCCTACGACGATGATGCCATCGCGATGTTTCAGATTAAACATCGTACGATGCCAAATTGGTCGACATCGCCAAACCCTACTGTGTGTACATTTAATGAGGAGAAAAAAAGAACTTAAATGATTTTAGCAAATCGCTGCAATCTAACAAAGAGTGAAAAATATAAGGGGCTCTGAATACTTTCCGTACCCACTGTATATATCTGATAAGTTGCTTCTTCAACACAGCAGCTAACTATGTTGCTATATTTCAGTATTCATTAATTGTCTTCTTTTGAAATGTTTATGGTATATGTACATGTAAACCAAACCAGTGAGCCAAAAGGAAGCAAATCAGACATAATGTGGGAGCGCTTGGCCTCTCCTGTCTGTCTGCATCTGTAAGATAAATTTGACACGATAACAACAATGTGTTTGTGCCAGGTTTCAATCTTCTGAAATCTTCACAGACTGGTTATTCCCTCTGCTGCCTTTCAAGAGTAGCAGACAGTGGAGAATTCAGCACTGCTATTATTTTACCAATCTCGCATATTAGTAGTGCTAAACGTTGACTGTAATATCTTTTAAATATTGGACTAGTTGGTGTGCTTTGACTACGAAAGCATTTCTGCTCTCCAGTTCAAATACTGTAGCACATCTACAGTATCATAGATAAAGAGTGCTGTCTTTTGGCTATTGTTCCTCTGTCATTTTTCATCACTTGGAAGAGTGTCATTTATCCTGGAAGAGGGCCAAAGTATAGCTCTTTATAGCGTGCTGCAAAACAACCTTAGTGAAGAGATTCTGGGTTCTGTTTTTTTTTTGGACTTGTCTCCTTTTTTATATTGCCACAAGATGTAAACAGTATGTGTTAACATGGTTTTAGAGAGAAATCTTCAATTTTCACTATATAGTCACTAACAGTGAAAGAATAAGTCCGTATGAGATTTGCATTTCTGCTTTTAAATTCTCCAAATATTGTTCACATTTTCTTCCATTGTGTTTCACATTTAAAGGGATAGTTCACTCAAAATGAAAACTGTCATTAATTACTCACCCTCACATCGTTCCAAAAACCCGCAAAGACCTTCGTTCATCCTCTTAACACAATAAGATATTTTTGATGAAATCTGATAGCTTTCTGACCCTCCATAGACAAAAACACAACTAAAAGATAGTAAGGACGTCATTAAAATAGTCGACATCAGTGGTTCAACTGTAATGTTATGAATCTGTTTTCTTTGCACACAAAAAACATTCTCATAGCAAAACTGTCTTTATTTGTGTTCTGAAGATGAACAGGTCTTACAGGTTTGGAACGACTTGAGGATAAGTAATTAATAACAGAATTTTCAGGTTTTGGTGAACTATGCCTTTAACAGTTTTATTGTAATCTTCATTGCTGTTGATTTAACTCGTATCGAACATAATGTATTCATTTAAAAACAGATATATTGTTTAAACAGAGTTAAAGTAACTGACATATTGTACATCATTGTTCTGAGCTCCGCATCTTTGAGCAGTCTCATTATAAAACGCGCTAGCAAGTGTTTGTGCTCCTGTTACGGTTATCCCTCATTAAGCATGTAAATCTGTGTACACAGCTTGCGCAGATACGTGCCCGCCATGTTTAGCACCTCAGAACAGGGTGATTTTCTGCAGATACGGAGGCTCACAGTAGGCTTGCCGTTCCCTGCCGTCCGGGACTAAGAGTTTAAGATTTAAAGCAAGACTGTGTGACATGGATTTACCGTAGCTGGAAGGATTTGGCAGACGTACTTAAGAAACCATTGCTCTCTGACTGCATAGTTTTCTAATCTCTTTTGGGCGCACGTCCCCACTGCAGAAAGACTTGCTGCCCTCTCCCACACAGTCTACCACTGTTTTCATGGAAAAGGCCAGTTGGCTTCAGATATTTCTCTCTCTTTTTTTTTTTGTTTCTAGATAAAAAGCTAAAAACAAAACTAGACTGTGTGCCTATGGATAATTCGAGCTGTTGTTTAAATGGCTCAACGTTGTGGTTTAACTGGCCTGCCCTTGGGAAGGTGTTTATAGTCCTCACGGTGGATAGCAGTAAATGCTCTGAGAAGAGACCGAGAAACATACTGCCCCGTGTTACTGTGAGGAAAAATTTCACTAGTCAAATATTAAAAAGCCAATGACACCTTTATTACTTTGTTGTTGTTTTTTTCTTTATTAAGGGGTGGGATTTTCAGTGACCTGTAAACAGGCCTAAATTCCAAACCGGGCTTTTAAGGGTGGTTTCTTGTATGCTAACAAGACATTGCTCTTTTTTTATGTGCCTCATTTATAAAAACAAATTGGAACTGCTCATAAAATGTATACAGTTGCTGTCAGTGTCCAATGAATGAACTTGCTAGTGATGTAACGCATGAACTGAATGTGTCTCTCTCACACTTGCAGATCTCGGCGGGTAAACTGCTGCTGTCATTATCATGATCATGATGCAAACCCTGCTCCTCATCCTGAGCTTATGTGTCTGGGGATGTCATTGCAACTCCCGCACAACACCCAGAGTGCACCTGTCATACAAAGGTGAGAAATGAGCAATTGAAAACTTGAACATTTTTATTTGTATGTGTATTATCTTGCAGTATCTAGTTATTTTGCATCACCAATTCATTTTTCCATTGTTGGTAATAAAATGAGTCAATGAGGTGATCGTAGACCTCATCTCATTATCACGTTTAAATCCTTATATCCTAATAACACCTGAAAATAACCAGATCTGACAACCATTCAGGCAGAAATGTGAAAATGCTGTTTTTTCCCACCTGGATGCTATGAATTTTAAAAGTGTCATGTCTAGACTTGAAAGTGTCGGGTTAATAAATTAAATCATGGAAACAAAACGTCTTGGAAATTTCTTTGTCAAGCACTAACATATTTAATCAGATAGAAATTGCTGAGAAATTGGTACTTGCAGTTTCATAAAATCCAGTAACCACGAATTACTCTATAATTCACTTCTTGAAATATCTTTAATTCCAGAAATTGGTTATTATTATTATTTTATACTACCCCTCCTAGTGTCTTTAAATTAAAATAGTTTAATAGCAAGCAGCTTTGTGATTTCTAGCAAAATAGCAAGAAATATCTTGTATAGCCAAGATAGTTTAAAAAGGTGGACGACTAAAGACGTTTTAAAAATGTTACAATAATTTAATGAAAATGCTAATTTTCATGTTTTTCCAATCCTGTTTGACTTTCATTCTTCTGTGAAGCACTAAAGAATATATTTTAAATAATTTTTTAAATGTTTTGTTAAAAACTGTTTTTGTTGAAAAAGGTATAAAAACAGCATTGGACCCCACTGACTTTCATTGTTTGCAAAAAAGACAACAACAATTGTGAAGAACGTCACACAGGTTTGAAACCGTTAATTTGTGGCTCTTTTAAGTATTTTAGAAAGTCAGTGGAATGTAGTTTTCATGCTTTGTGAAGCTTCTGAGCACTTTCTGTCATCAGTGGCTTTTTAACGCCTCTTTTCTTACTGTTCCTCATGTCACACTCTCTCTCTTTCTCACTTTCTCGCTTCCTGTCTTCCTGTGTATGTTTTGAATCTGGCACCAGCATGCCTCATCTCCCAATTAATGCCCCAGAGAGGGGACTACCCATCATCCCCTCTGCAGGGGGATGTGTCACGGCGGGGCACAAAGAGATGCAAGCAGAGCGAGGCAGATGTTTGAAGTTTAAAAGTCAAATCTCTTGAACACAAAAGCATTAGCATTTTTTTCCCATTCAGCTCGCAAGCGGCGGTCAGATACCAGGCTTGAAAAGATACAGTGGCGTTGCTGAAGAGATATTGTTTTATATAATGAAAGACACTAGGCACAGCTGCATGCAGACACATTTATAATACTATTTTGCCAATCCGTCTGACAGAAGCACAGCAGCACAACAGGTCAGAGTGTGACATGAATTTGCTTTCAGTTCTCAGAAACTGTCACACACAAAACCCAGCAGGTGCCTCCGCAGAGGAGCCCCATTACTTTGTATAATCCATCAGAAAATATTTACACACACATTTACAGTCTCCTCCACAATATATATTTAGTACACAACCTAGTTACATGTGCCAATTCAGCAAGCTGAGACATGGCTCTTCATGACATCCTACTGTCAGGATTTTGGGCTTTCCTAACAGTGTCCTGACCAGATGCAATGCAACAATATTTCAATGACAAATTTTTTTAGGCCACATAAATTTAATTTAATTTATGAGTGCAGTGCTTTTGTGTTTACAAAGCATCTCAGATCTGAACAGTGTAAAATATAGAGCACATACATTCATGACCTGATACTTCATACTATATCACAAACACAAAAAACAAACAAACAAATATATATATATATAATTATAGGCTGGTTCACAAAGGATTATAAGTTAAGATTGCTAAATTGCTACTTTTTTCAGAATTTTACTCAAATATCCAGCTATGAGGTTTATGTTAGTCTTTGAAATGAGACTAGAGTGTCTGAGCGTGTAAGTGTGAATGTCTGTGAGCCCAAATGTTTGTGAGGGTGATTATGACCCTGAGTTGACTGGGGTTATTATGTGCGTAGGTGACAGTGGGATAGATCCCTGTTCTCAGAAACAGGATTGGCTTGTGGCGTTTGAGGTTTATTATTAGCTTGTGTGGTTGCTGTGTTTACCTCGGCCAAAGCACAGGGAAGCCCCCCCAAAGCATGACAGGGCTCACTGCCAGCAACCTGTTCCAAAATGCCACAGAGACAACAGGAATGTTTGGAGCTTCAGCCTGAATCCGTCTCTACCCCACAGCAGAGCCAGGATCAGGCATGAAGTTTGAGTTATGGTGAGGGTTGGGCTTAAAGATTTTGAGAGTCCCATTCAGGTGATCTAAATGGAATGAATTCAGTTTTACACTCTTGAAATCATTGTTTGTCCATGCATCTAGACAATGGGACTCCCGTTTCTTCTCAAGACCAAGTTGAGTGACTTGAGTGCATTAACAAGGTAATACTCAAGCTCTGTGAGTTCTCTCTGAAACTAGGCCACTTTCCCAGAGTGCCACTTAAAAACTGACAGTGGTGACTGCTTATGAATGTGGGAAAATTTTTTGGGGAGGGTATGTGGTAGAAGATCAGAAACTGTGCTGTGGGATATAATTTTGCTTCTCTGACTTGTCTTATACGTTTATGGGAATGAGGTTGACTTTCAGAATTGCAAAGAAATGTTTGCACATTCCTGAATCTCCAAACTTTCAGGAAGTTCTCCACATCCAGTGACCCTTGAGTGTTTGTTTATTCAGTATTTTTGGTAGTTGATTGTGCATATGGAGGATCATTTAATACCAAGTAAATTCATTCTACTGATTGACTTATTAGATTTGGGACATAAATTAAGAGCAAAACCAACTAATTAAAAAGTAGCTTATAATTTAGTTACTAGAATTATGGCGAGCGTGATTTCCCCAAGTACAAGATGTTTCTGGATCAACATTAAACCATCAAATTTGACGGATAATTTTTCTGGAAATATCTATTTTAGGCTTCCGATCAGGGTTTGATGCTTCTACAACCTTAATCGTCTATCATTTCCCACTGATTTTAGGAATACATCTTGGGTAGGGTTAGGTTTAGGGGTTGGGATTAGGATAAGTCTACATTTTTGGACAGTAATGTTGATCCAGGATCATGTCTTGGCAAAATCAGTTAAGCTTTGTGGTGTTGATAGCAACAGATATGAAGACATTTCATTGTTCACATTAAAAACACGGCATATTGCACTGGAGGATTTACAGAATGGGCGACTTGTGCAATATTGAGGGCATTTCTTGAGAATGTCTGTCTGATTAAACTTGTTCAAACTCATCTTTGTTGTTTGATCAAAGCCTTGCAAATGAATACAAATGGGTTTGATTCTCATGTGACCATCTAAGTTTCTTGTGCAAAGTGTTTGTTGGCAAATGCATTTATAATGAAGTCATATAGAGTTTTGCGTTTTATCTACAATCAACATTTCCTTCCTTGGAGAAACTCTTGGAGAGGAATTCCTCACCAGTGAGACACTTTAGCTTATGTCCTTTCCTCTGAAATATGCTCTCTGTTTTTTTTTTCTTCCATGCTGGCTTTGAGCTTTTCTCCCATGTCCAAGTAATGATCTTGGCCTTAAAAAAAAAAAAAAAAAAAAAAAAGCAGGTCGAAGTGGCACAGAGAAACTGATTTTACAACATTATTAAAAGCCGGATCTGTGAGGATTCTCATGATACTCCTTACCCTTTTTCCAGTAGTTTGGCATTCAGCCTACAGAGTTTTTGGCTTGCAGCCACAAATGAAATAGAAATAATATTTGAAAGCTCAAAGGTGGTCTTTAAAAGAAGATACTGTCCATTTGTATAGAAATTAGTTGGATAACTCTTTAGGGCAGTGTGGCGGTTTGGTTGAGTATGGTGATCAAATTTGATAGAATTAAACTGTGAAAGTGGCATAGTGGGCCCAACATACAGTTCGTTGAAGTCTAGGGAGTAGTTTGTAAAAATAGCACATGATTGTGACCACGCACGCAGTGCTCAGCCAGACCTACGTGCTCACGATACGTGGACGCATGTGAACAATAATGTGATCTGATCCCTCTCCCTTGTTATATGTCGGATTAAAATAGAGCTATGCAGAGAAATGTTTGGTGCTGCATAACGGTTAAGATTTCAATAAAGGTCAGCGGTTCAGCTTGATCCAGAAACTACAGTCAGTTAAAGGGACAGTTCACCCAGAAATGAAAATGCTGTCATCATTCACTCTCAAGCTTTTCCAAACCTGTATGATTTTCTTCTGTTTTACCAGTGTTCTTCAAAATATCTTCCTTTGTGTTTAACAGAAGAAAGAAATTCATACTGGTTTAGAACAACATGAGGGTGGGTGATGAAAAAAATGCTCAGTTTGAGGTCAACTATTCTTTTTGAATATTTCTGAAACCATCACTGCACACTACTGCATTAAACTTAAAGGAATAGTTTAGTGCAAGTTAAATAGACAGTTCACTCAAACATTTAATCTGTCATCATTTACTCACCTTTGTCTTGTTCCAAACTTGCATGACTTTTTTTCTTTTTTAGGTGGCATGTCACAACATTGAACCCATTGGCTTTCAACATATAGACAAAAACAGCACAGACATATTTTTCAAAACAGTGATACAGGTTTGGAATGACATGAGGGTAAGTGAAGGATGACAGAATTAGCATTTTTGAGTGTACTGTCTCTTTAAATTGTATTAACCCTGGTACATTATTTTAACCTGATTGCTACAAGTGCTCCATGAGTTATTTTTGAGCTTCCTAAACAACTAGAAATGCAATAAAAACATATTTCCTTATGGAAACCTTGTGCATTTAGGTCATGACCTAAATATTTAGATTTCCTTAAAAGACTTTTGGCCAGAGGGTTATAAAGTCAGTGAGGTAGAGCAGCGGCAGCTTTTGGAAAGAAGCTGTCAGGGCCGACTCCCAGCAGGAGTTTAGACGAGGCTCAAACTAGAGACGTCCAAAAGAAATATACAGACGTGGATAGTTCACTGTACTTTTTATACAGTCTGTGTCTGTTTTCTAAGCAGACTGAACTGAACTGCTGACGCAGCTGCTAATACGCCAGTCTCCTCTAGATTTATTTTTTTAATGAGATGTCCTTTTTCACAGAGGCAGCAACTGCTGTCCACCTGCCTCCAGCAAGTGGGCTCTGATTTCTGTATTAGACGTGTCTTATACCAAATCATGATGCTTCTTTGGAAATGTTTTTGTTGTTTTGTTATAATGTAGAGGTTTTAATAGATATAGCCCATATAATTTGAAAGAAGTTTACAGATGTGTGCCTCTTAAGGGATAAAATTCAGTTTTCCACTGCACATTAATTGAGGGGTCTGGCATCTTATTCCTCCCTGCAACATTGCATAATGTTTTTTTTTTTTTTTAACAGGCAACTGAGGGGCTGTTAATAAACGGGAAGTTTTCCCTATTTCCAGATGTTCTGCATGTTCCACAGTTATTAGCTTGTCTTTGTGTATTAGGCAAGAGATTGGTACAAACACAGAGTCTAGTCTCTTTTGAGAACTCTGGACTCAAGTGCTCTTATTCTCTACTTCTCTGGGACCCTACTGAGTCATAATGGCCCACTAAATTAAACACAACCTCTCAAACATGTATTGAGATAATCAGATTTGTGAACTCTCTCTGTGTGTGTGTGTGTGTGTGCCAGTATTTCAGTATTCACAGTTAAGCATAACGACAAGTTTAGCTCACAGTACTGCCATTTTTGTTAAAGATTTCACATTTTGACCATTTTGAATCAAGCATCTTCAATGAATCAACAATGTCGTTTCACTTTAGCTGCAATGTTTTAAAGATTCTGACGCATGTGTAAAAGACTATAAATTCATATAATTAATTGGAAAAAATATACAAAATACTTTTCCATTAAACATGTTCTAAACTAAACTCTAACAATTTGCTTTAAACCTGTTCTTTCTGTTCTGTTCTGTCTAGTTAGGTTTGGAAAACATTAAATGTTTGCAATTGGGACATTGTGAGTGGAAAATATGACTGCTTTTGTCCTCCTTAAATTATGCCATTGCCATGTGATTTTATTCAATTTGATTTTGACTCGTGCCAAACACTGGCAAAAGTTACAACTGGTCCAGCCAGCTGAAAAACAATACTAGAAGCAGAACTCCTCAGAAACACATAAAAATATATGCGTCACCTAATAAACGATATGCATTCAGAGATACACATCTAATATCACAGAGAGATTTTAGCATTTAGATATTTGTTTACTAATGTTGTGTTTATAATAAAATCTTATAAATTAATAATACATTACAATAATACATTTATTACATTATATTATTTATTAAACTAAAAAATAAACCTTAAATATTCATAATAATAGTACAAATGAATAATTTTTAATATATATATATATATATATATTTAGTATAAAATGGTAAAATAGAAGGTTAATAATATAATAACATATTAATATATATATATATTATATAAATCATATAATAATAAATTAATAAACTATTACAATGATTGTATTCTAAAACAATCAATATCAAATACAGTATTATTATTATTAACATTATTTATTGTTGTTTTTTATATTATTAGTGTAAATTAGCATTTGTTATAAAAAATATATATATAAAAAGTAAGCTCAAACATTGATGACTTTGGGTCAGTTCCTTGACAGCACTTCTCGCTAACAACCTCTCAAGTGACATCACTTCCTATCACTTCTTTCAGATTTGAGAGAGCTTCAGATTGTTTGCACATTGGTAAAGGTCAAGGTCTGACCTGACGTCCACAGGCTGTCAGGTGCCTCCTTACTGAATAAAGCGAGCTGCAATCGCTTGCCAAAAGATAGTGGATTTTGTGGATGAAGCCTGTTGGACGGGGATGAGAGAGCGCGCTGAGAATAGATCCGTGGCCCCAGTGCACAGCGAGCAGTCTGGAATCCCAGCCTGCCCCTGTGGATTGGGCCAGGGAGATTCTGTACATGACTGGAGGATCACCCACACAGCTGCCAGAACCACACACACACACACACACACATGCTAGTACACTTCACACCTACTTAGAGCCCTGAGGAGCACACCTACAGTAACACACATGTGCAGACACACACATTGAGAGCATATGTTGCATCTCACCCATTCACATGTGATCTCATATACATCTGTCTCTGTTACTAAATGTTATTTAGGTACTGTAGGACCTTCATTCAGACCACTGCATCCTTTTAAACATGCATACAAGAGGTTAATCGTGTCTTTATTTAATGCATTATCTAAAACCTTTTCCACGTACTTCGCTCTGACCTTCCTGTCACCGGCCCTGTTCTATTTCTGTTTATCCAATGTGTAACGCTGGACAGGCGTTTGGACAAGAGCACAGTAATACCTCTGAGATCAAAGTGGTTTGTGGTATGACGTTAACATGGAGTAATTTATAGATTCGGTCTGTGTCAGTTGCGCCGTTCCGCTCCGCTAAAATCACGCACTTACTCTCGTACTCTCAGAGGGCAACGATGTCAGCACGTCCTCGTAACCTCAGATTTATGTTTAAAGTCAACTAGCTTCTCCTCATTCCCTGGCCCGACCTTCGCACTATTGTTTTGTGATGTATGTGATTATGTTTTTGTCATTTAAAGCTATCTGAACCTGGACGGAAACACTAAATATTTGGTGTAAACGCATGGCTTTAATTGGTGACGTGTCTTTGGGGAAATTAGTGGCTGAATGTGATAGAGACGGGGAACAGACACTTAGTACACTGGAGCACGGCGTGCTCAGACAGCTGAAGCCGTCTCTCATCTCTGCACCTGCTCTGTTCTCCCTTGTGTCCTCCCTCAGAGAGAACGAAAAAGAGAGCGATGGAAACCACCAGCACCTGCTGTGTGATAAAATATGACCGATAAGAAGTCTGGGTTGAAAAAAAAAGAACTATAAAATATATTTACATTAGAAAAAATAAATATATATTTAAAATTATTTTGTTTTTTTGAACATAGGCTTGATTCTTTTATATATATATATATATATATATATATATATATATGTGTATATATACACACACACACATATATATATATATATATATATATATATATATATATTTATTATTGTCTGTTAATATATTTGAAATGTTATTTAATTAATATATAATAATAATTTATTGGGTAATTAAATTTAAAAGAAAAAAAAAATTTCCCAGGCTCTGACAAGAAGGGTTGAAATGATTTTCTGCAGAGGAAGAATACTTTTCACAAACTTTGAAGATGTGTTTTGACTGTAAATCCTGCAGTGTTTTTAATTTTTTAAAGCATTTGATATTCTTTGCTCTACTGACTACCATTATCAATATTTGCCTATATTTTCTTCGTTTTACAGTTCTTCTTTGGCTGTTTTTCCAATGTATTTGCAATGTATTTGGTCTCCTGTTTACCCAACCATGACGACTTCTACTTCTGTCAAACCCAGAAATGTGAAAAGACTCCACTGGAAACCTTAAACAATCAAACAGTCTAAAGGATGGATCATTTCAAAATCATTCAATCATCCATACATGAACTACCGCGGGTACTTTTAGAAAAGATTTTGTTGATGTTAACTGCTTTGACCTGATATTCTCTTAATTTCATTCAGAATTACTGGAGACAAAAACCATAAGGCCATTCAGTTTCTCCTTCAACACCAGCGACTACAGAATCCTGCATATGGACCAAGACCAAGGCCGGCTCTACCTGGGCAGCCGTGAATATCTGGTCTCTCTAGACATGCAAAATGTCAATAAAGAACCCCTGATTGTAAGACACCATTCAATTATTAAATTTTTTTTCTTATAATGTAGGAACTTTTTAAAAATGTTTGTAGATTTTAAGTTAATTTACTTTAATTGAACCCTGACCGTTTCAATTTCACAGTAGTGCAGTGGTACTTTTGCAGGTTTTTTTTTTTTAGTTACAGTTGTATATTATTTTAAATAAGGTTTGCATGGTTTTCAGATTCACTGGCCAGCAACAGCACAAAGAAAAGGGGAGTGTAAATTAACTGGCAAAGGTGGACAGGTACACTTTTACAATCTCTTTTATTCAGCATTGAATCATTTTGACAAATAAATAGATTTACTGCTAAAATGCATTGTTTTTGCTCGTTTGTGTGTGTTCTCAGGGAGAGTGTGCTAACTTTGTGCGTCTGATCGAGCCGTGGAACAGGACTCACCTGTACACCTGCGGCACGGGAGCTTATAAACCCATCTGCACCTTCATCAACAGAGGCTGGAGAGCTGAGGTACGTGTTAACAGTACAGCAGGGTTAATCTTGTGAATCAAATTAGGATCATTTCATCAGCATTAACAAAGATGACCAATACAGAAACACTTTTTAAATATTTTTATTTAGTTTGATCTTTATAACTTTATAGTTACTAATAAATTGTGTATGTGTGATTGTGTGTAGGAATACCTGTTCCGGCTGGTTCCTGGTTATGTGGACTCTGGAAAAGGAAAGTCTCCTTACGATCCCCGCCAGGAGAATGCAGCAGCTTTGATAAGTGAGTCTCTTTCTCCTGCTCTCTTGTTTCTCTCCTAGTAAAAGCATGTAGTCAATCTTCAAAAAGCACAAATAAGATTTTGAAGCCATTACTCCAGCCTTCAGTGTAATATGATCCTCCAAAAATCATTCTAATATCTAATTTGCTGCTTAAGAAACTGCATTTTATTATTATCAATGCTAAAAAAAACATTTGTCATGCTGAATGTTTTTTTTTTTTTTAGAAACTACAACTATTTTCTTTATTTTTATTAATACAAAGTTAAACAGGACAGTGTATATATATATATATATATATATATATATATTCAAAATACACATTTTTGGTCAATTTTATGCATCCTAAAATGATCAATTTCTTTCAAAGAAATAATCTTAGTAGACTTGCATTTGTTTGAATCTATAAATTCAATTGCTTTAGTACCTGACTTAGAAATGGAAATTTCCTTAAGAAATATATATGAAGTTTTTTTTTTAAATACTTGTCCTGTGACCTTGATGGACTGGAGTCCTTGGTCAAAAGTGTGGGAACTATTCTGTTAAGCACTTCCAGTTGTATGAGAGTCTTCAAGCAGTATAAATGGGCCAGCAGTATAAATTTAGCCAGTGTTCATCCATCATGATCTCTTTCTCTCCACATTGCACTCATTCTACACTCCTCAGATGGGAACCTGTATGCTGGTGTACATGTGGACTTTATGGGTACAGATCCAGCCATCTTCAGAACCTTGGGAGACCGTCCCGCTGTCAGAACCGAGCAGTATGACTCCCGGTGGCTGAACGGTATGATACGAGCAGAGGAGTGAAGTGAATAAAATAAAAAGACAGACCTGTGACAAATATTATTCTTTTTATATCTTTACAAATCCCTTTATCCCTCCATCAGAGCCTGTGTTTATAAAAATCCAGAAGATTCCAGACAGTGCAGAGAAGAATGATGATAAGCTTTACTTCTTCTTCCGGGAGAAGAGTTTAGATGCTTCTGGGGGCAGCGCTCCGAGCGTCCTCGCGAGAGTGGGCCGAGTCTGTCTGGTGAGAAAATCCAGATTCTAGACACAAGACTTCTCAAGCCACACTTAATAATCAACTTTTAAGAATGATGATTATTGTCATGTTAATCATTATGTAAATCAGATGAACCCACGGTTTGTTGACCCAAAGTCTGATCTTTTTTTCCTGTTTGTGTGCCTTCCCCTTTAGAATGATGATGGAGGTCAGAGGTCATTGGTGAATAAGTGGACGACGTTCCTCAAAGCACGACTGGTCTGTTCTGTGATCGGTGCAGATGGTGTTGAGACTTACTTTGATGAACTGAGTATGGCATATGCTTTTCTCTTCAACATCATAACATGTTCTTAATCAGCTCTCTGATGCCTGATGTCTGTTTGATTTGAAGGGGATGTTTTCATCCAGAGGACCCATGATGAACGGAACCCCATTGTGTACGCTGTGTTCTCCACAGCTGGGTGAGAAACCTCTCATGCAAACTTTAATACTTTATTCAGCAAGGACACATGAAAATGAAAGAGATTTATGGTGATGTCTGATTTAAAAAAAAAAAAAAAAGAATGATTTACTGTATTTTCAATAAAATAAATATAGCCTTGGTAGGCTATTTGAAAAATCTTCCCGAACCCAAAATAAAAATTATTTCATTATATACTGGCCATTCTTAACACTTTTGACTTACTTTCATAAAAGTAACATGTTTAGTTTCCCCCTCTAAAGGTATACCTTTAAATTTTCCCATTTAATGCATGGAAATTAATAATAATCTCTGTTTTTCTCTCTAGTTCTGTGTTTAAAGGCTCTGCCGTGTGTGTGTACTCCATGGCAGACATCAGAAATGTCTTCAATGGTCCCTTTTCTCACAAACATGGCCATAACTACCAGTGGACACCCTACACTGGAAAAATCCCTTACCCTCGCCCGGGGACTGTGAGTATTGCTTATGAAATCCAGTTTGGTAGCTTATTAATTCTTTGTTGATATCTCATTTTGCTCTTTCTGTGTATTTATTCTGCTTAGTGCCCTGGAGGAACCTTCACCCCTGATCTCCACACCACTAAAGCTTTCTCTGATGAGGCTGTAAACTTTGTACGCGCCCATCCGCTGATGTATCAACCAATATATCCAATACACAAGCGCCCACTGGTGGTCAGAACCGGAGTTGACTACCGTTTCACCACTATTGCCGTGGACCTGGTGGATGCTGTGGATGGAAGATACGAAGTGCTCTTCCTGGGCACAGGTTAGACATTTCTGATCACATCTATAGATTCTATTCTATAGATTTCTTCCAGGAGTTGCATTAGAAGGTGCAACATGAGCCACCTAAATTGTACAGATTATAACAAACGGGCAATCTGATCGGGGATCTGTTTTACTCATGACTCACCTTGATCTTTAGATCGTGGAACAGTCCAGAAGGTGATTGTCTTACCAAAAGACATCAGCACAACAGAAGAGCTCGTTTTGGAAGAGGTTGAGGTTTTTAAGGTAAAAAAACAACAAAAAAACAGATTTTTGCTGTTGGGTAGGAATTACCCTAAAGTACCCCAATGTGTAATTTAGAATATTGTAAATATTGTTCTCCCTCTTAATTGTTTTCAGACTCCAGCTGCTGTCAAAACTCTGAAGATTTCTTCTAAAAGGGTAAATATAGTTGTAGTAAAGTCAGGATTATTTTGATAGTATCATTGATATATATATACTGTATTATTCTGTATTATGTGTAAATATTTTCCCTTGTCCCTTACGGTTTACAGCAACAGTTGTACGTGTCTTCAGAGAGGGGTCTTACCCAGGTGTCCCTGCACAGGTGTGCCGTTTATGGCAAGGCCTGTTCAGACTGCTGCTTGGCCCGTGACCCCTACTGTGCCTGGGATGGAGAATATTGCTCTGCTTTCACCCCGGCTACTAAGAGGTAAGACCACATTCATCTACCCTACTGGGTGAGCCATGGTCCAAATTGTGTGCAAATGAATATTTAGAGATCATAAACTGCCCGTTGTAATGCTAATAACACCTCCGTGCTGAAGAGAAACTGATTGTATAGTTAAAATGAGCATTTAACCAGGAAAACATTTGTGAACGAATCCTTAGGAGAAGCAGAAGGCAGGATATCAAACATGGAGATCCTCTACGTCAGTGCAGAGGATTCAATGCTAAAGGTTTGTAAAACAGCCTCTCGTTTTATACTGAATAATGATGCAGGAGATCTTCGGATACTTGAATGTGGCCCTTCTCTGACCCTCTCAGTAGAGAAGCGTCTGAGGGAGACGGTGCAGTTTGGGGTGGAGGGGAGCAGCACGTTCCTGGAGTGCCAGCCAAGATCCCCGCAGGCCTCTGTTAAATGGCTCTACCAGAAAGACGGCAAGCGAAAAGCAGTAAGACACTGATGTTACTTTTATAAGGCTTTAAATGGATAATTCACCCAAAAAATGCAAATTTCCATGTCAAACTATCACACATGGACACCATTTATGCTTTTCACTGTAAATTATAATACAATTTATTCTTTTTCGCTTTCAGAAACCTTTATACTTAAAGTTATATTATGTCATTAATTACTCTCTCTCATGACGTTCCAAACTTGTAAGACCTTCGCTCATCTTCGGAAAACAAAAAAGTGTCCTTGTAGCTTTAAAAAAAAAATTACGCCGAAGCACTGATGTCACATAAACTATTTTAATGACGTTCTCACTATCTACTGGTATGCATTATGTTCTAACCATTAAATATTTTTGAAAAAAAATGTATTACATAAAATAGCTTAAATTATTCAAATTTAAAAAAAATTATATTCAACTGAAATGCACATTTCTCTTAAAAATTGATGCATCCAATCTGCCACACACACACACACACACACACACACACACTCATTGTTACAGTCACTGAAGTATTAACTCATTGTCATATTTATTGCAGTGCGCTCTCATGCCACTTTGAACTTTCTTTAGTGGAAGTTTGAAAAATCTGTTTTTTTTTGCCGTCATAATGAAAGTCAGTGTGTTGTTTTTCCTCCTATTGATTTTCATTGTATAGACAAAAGCAGTTGAAACATGCTTTGAAATTCGTCTTTTGTGTTTTGTATCATTAATTTAGCAGGCATAAATGACTCCTTTTCCTTTTCAGCTCAGTCGAGACAAAGATGTCTTAAAGACCGGTCATGGCATCCTGCTGAAATCTCTCACCCAATCGGATGCCGGCCTTTACCACTGCCTGGCAACCGAGAACAACTTCAAGCACACCTTGGCGCGCATCTCCCTACGGATTCTGGACCGGGAGATTGTGGAGGCGCTGACTGAATCGGACCTCCCAATCGAACCAGAGCACCGCCACCACCGTTCCCATCACCACCCTCCTCCCCCACCCCCTCCCATTCAGACCAACCCACCTGCTCTCCAGCTACACCCACAGCCAGAAGTGCGTCTCATCAACCAGTACTGCCAGTCCTACAGGCAGCAGATACAAAGCCAGCCACACAAAGCCAAACGCAACAACCGCAGGCACACAGGAGAACAGGAAGAGGAGGAGCCACAGGATCAGTGAATGGAACAGCAGCTGTTGACCATGTGCCCCATCATTATGTACTTTCTCTAGGCAACTCGGTCCATTTAATAAAATGATTCATTAGTTTAGACTGATTCAATTGATTCATTAGATGTATCAGACTGTGTCTGAACTTGATTTTTATTTTAAGGTACAGTTTGCTCCTCTAACTAATCTAAATCTGGCTGCGGTGTGCTCACTTCTACAGCTAGCATTAAACCACACAGTTTTCTAAAATAATTCCTTAAAACGTCCAGCCGCACCAGCAAAACTACTGCTGATTTATGTTAAACATAAGCTATTCCATTCTAATATTCAGTACACTGATGACTGCAGTGTAAATACTATCAGAAACATTTGGGGTGAAATTGAAAGATTGCTGATTCAGTCATCTTTAAACCCCCCAGACCATAAAATACAGTTGTGGAAGAAATATTTTTGAGCATTTTAAGATTGTTGGCCGTACGTATCTGTACTCTACAAACATAGCACAGTATATCTTGCCATCATTTCGACCGCTAAAGCTTTTACTTTTTTTGTTTTCTGAGTTTTCTTGGGGGAACAAGTCTATTTTTATGGACAACTAGAAGTGACAATTAAAATGAAAATATAATTTTCAAATGAAAATGAATATAATAATTGAAACGTTACAATGGCAATAGATCATTATTTATGACAGAACTTATTTCTATCATTTTACTTTTAAGTGTCACTTTTAGTCCACCATACATTTGAGCTTCAACTTCAGTTGTGATCCATAACAGAAATTTGAAATCTTGGAAATGATATTTCAGTATTATTCGTGTTTATCGTTTCATGGGGAAAAACTACAGATAGATTGGGAATTTAAAATCCTTGCAATAACCATATTTGACGTTAGAATAAAAATACATATAAAAAATGTTTTCCATTTCAAATATGTGGAATATAAAAAGTATTTATCTAATACTAAAAAATATTATATTTTTGTCTTTTTCTGCAATGGAACAAACAGTTCCTTGCATTATGATTGGATCAATGCCCTGCAAATCTAAATGTTTTATTTGGACTAGACTGTGGACCAAAATGACGAAAAATAAAAGTTGTTTGTAGGGATTACGCATCGAAGTTTCTCCTGTGTGATCAATGAAACCCGACTTAGACAGCTGTTAATGTGAAAAGCCCTGATACATACTTCCCATTTCCGTTTTGATTGCAAACAAAACACAAGTCCATTATCTTTTTTTGGTCATCTTGTAAAACAAATGCTTGTCCCCACCCACTATGAGTGAAGCTAACTGCTGTACATAGATACAGTTTCTTTGACTCTGGACTCTGATGATAGTCAGATCACTAAAAACATTCTCGCTCTCAATCCATCGAGTCAAACATTTTGTATTCCACGGTTTGTCAATGGTGATATGTGGTCATGTTTTTTGCTCGTGTATGAACACAGTATCTGTGCTTTGTGTTGTGTGACAATGACACATGTACATAGAAAATGTATGTATTTGACTAGACACTGGTCAGGATTCGAAACTAACCTCCTCTCTTTCGTCATCTGTCATGTGACCCTCTGTCTTTCTCTTTTTTCTCTCTCTCTCACCCACACCATACAACATATTTATTGTGAGAGTGTACATATTCATGTGAGTTGTGCTTTTTGGTGATGGGACAGGGCTGGCTTTGATGGAAAATGTCAATGTATGTATTGTTTATTAACAGGACCAGGACACATAGAGAGATGCTGAGGAGAAAGAGGTAGATGTTTTTGAAGAAACTATAATCGGTTAACCTCTAGAAATATGTATTTAAACATTTTAAATTAACTTTAGGATTCTCAAGAAAAAAAAACATGGGCAAAAAGTTGCAGTTATGCAGTTGGCATAAAAATATTTTATATTTGCTGTGTGTTTTAAGCCAGAAACGTCTACCTCTTCAAGCACTTTCTATGGAATATCACTTGACGCCAAACTAAAGGACAAAAGCAAGGGAAACGTGTTGTATAATTTTCTTTTGAGAACATATACTTTGTCTAGCCCACTAATGTCATTTTTTCGAAAGGATAAGAGACCGTTTCTCTTCATTGGATGTTGGAGGAATATTTATGACTGTGTATAAAAAGCGCTTAAAGAAACGCTCTGTGGTTTTTACCCAAGACATGTTATCTGGTCTTGAAGGGTGGAGAACATATACTAGAGTCCAAACCACATTTCGTTCCTCTCCACAGAGATGTTATTGTGCAGAATGACATCTGACACAACTTCTCTGAAGAACTTTAATGCCACATAGACTTTCTTTGTCCTGTTGTGTCTTTCCTTTGGTGTTGGTTGTTGAGCTAAACAGAAACTTCCTAAATATGGTTGCTTCCTAAATACTTCCTCTTTGTATTTACCGATGTTTGTGTAGGTTCATGAGAACAAAGGTTCAGATAATGTGATTGTTTGTGATAAATATTATTTTATTATCATGGTATTCTGGGATTTGGGAGTCCTAATAGGTGTTTTTTAAAGCAATAACAATAAACTGCTGTTTTTGTTTTTATCCGTTTATTTATTTATTGTTCTAACTGTCTGAATACCTGACGTATCTATCTATAAATATTAAAAGTATCATACTTTGGATTATTTTAATACTCTTTTCAAACTTTATTGGAAGTTCCACATTTGTCCTGTAGGGGGAGGTCATGTGCAGCCAGTTAAAAAAGTATAAAGATCATTTCTATAAAAAAAGAAAAAGATGTATTATCTCTACAAGAATAACACAACTGGGTTTGTAGTTAAAGAAACAGGTTTGGATTTCAAACAGTTGTTGAGTCAAAAATATGTGCACACTGAAGGAAATATCCAACATGAAGCTGTGGTTAAGCTTGGCAGTCCTATGTTTGGATGAAATCTAACACCACTCCTGGTTTGGCTCAACTAAGGTTCCTTCTTCCTTAATGAACTCACACTGAACTACTGCTGAGCTACTGAAGTGAAAGCCTGAGGTTAAAACAGACCAGTCTTTGAAACGAGGCTGAGACACTGCAAAACAGACTTGAAATCTACTCATTGTCAAAGTTAGGGTTTTATTGCTTTATTTGTTCTACAGAAGATCGTTGCAGTTTTAATCTGGAAAAACCTGAAGATTTCAGGCCAGCATTATCAGCTCGTTTTTATGAATGTGTGGAAGGCATACATTTGTGAACCAAGAGCAGAGAGAAGCATTACTCATCCCATTCATCTTCTTCATCTTCATCGCCCCCATCATCATCATCGTCATCTGAAGAAAGACAGGGGGAAAAACTTTTTATTTGTTTGAATCCAGTGATAAAAATACCATGCAGATATTAAAAGTACTAAAACGTACACCTAAGAAATAAAGGTCTGCCTTCAGCCTATGTTACACTTTGACTAGCCTTTTCTATAAGCGCGCCCTTTAAGCAGAAACCTTAATATATATTTGTTATTGTTTATTAGTGTTTTATGCCACCTCATATCTTGAGTTTATTTTGTGTGTGTGTGTGTGTGTGCGTGCGTAGAACAGCCAACCAATCACAGAACTGCACGTGCTGCGCGGCATTTCGTTTTAGCGTTTGAAAATCTAAAGTGTTAAAAATGAACAGAAAACACGTTAATATAAGTGAAAAAAACTGTTTTTTTATTTTTTCTTACATGGATATTAGGATAAGCATTACGGTGGCCGAGAGAGCTCAAACACATGCAAACTGCAAATTCTCACACCGCTACCAAACACGGACCACAACGGAAATGTTTCAGGGGGACCTCAAAAAATTACAAACCTACCAGGCTGGGACCTGATTATTTGTTCCGTGGCTTTTGATCAGAGCAGAGATGTTGTCGCTGATCTAAAAGGTGAGTTATTTGTGTTTATTTTAACAACCTGATCATACGGTCTTTTGAATATTATTAGACTAATCTGCCGAATTACACACTTAACTGTGAAACATTATTTTAATGCTATGTTAGCTAGAGTAACTCTCAGATGGGTACGTCACTTTTTGAGGTCCCCCTGAAACAGTTCCTTTGTGTTTCGTGCTATTTGCAGCGCGTTTCTGTGTTTGCAGTGCCTCTCTGTGTTCGGTTGCGTTGTGAGAATTTTCAGTTTGGATGTGTTTTTTCTGTTTGCATGTTTTTTCTTCTGTTTACATGTTTTTTTCTGTTTGCATGTGATTTCTTAAGTTTGCAGCGTGTTGAGCTCTCTCGGCCACCGTACAAACTGGAATATACTGTCAGGAAAAATGTCAAACTGATGCATTGATGCACTGATGCAAGTACACCACCAGGTATTTAAACAGCTAGAGTACATGATGTGTTCCCCCAGTGCAAATAAGAACATTAAGACGCAATTTACAATTGTGCCATATGGAAAAAGATAACTTAGGATCTTCTTAACCTGTGTTTTCAATGACCTGTGGTTGCTAAACCAATAGATTTTTAAAATGATTTACCTGAGGAATGGATAACTTTACTCCTTTTCTGCATCACCATCATCAGCGCTCCCACAATTCCCGTTGAGGATTCATCTTGAGCTGGAGGATTAGTGTCCGGGGATTCAGAGACCTGACATAAAAACCACAAAAACAATGGTTATACCCAAAAAAGCACATTAAAAATCATTTACACCAAATATATATATATATATTTAAATATATATGATAACAATAAAAATAAATATAACTAGGCCTACGCATGGTAATGCAAAAAAAAGTGGCTAGTTCTGAAAGTGATTGTTCCTCTCTGTCGGTATCATTATAGCTGTGATGCTGACTTCCCTATTCTCATTGAATTAGAATGATTATTATCATGTTATCGTCATGATGAACAGCCCCCAATATTTGTAGATTGAACAAAATGCATTGCATCTGCATCTCACATACATTCTTTAGCACACGTCCACGGCGAATTTCCTCCAGTAATGTTCCTCGTCCTCCACCACCGGAGGAAGAAGGAGGTGGTGCTGAGCTGCTAGGGCTACTGGGGAAGTTACCGGCTGAAGAAGATGGCGGTGGAGGAGGAGGAGGAGGAGGTGGGGGTGGGGGTGGAGGTGGTGCACTGCCACCAATAGGTGGAGGAGGTGGCTTGTGACTGTGGCTGGAGGGTGGGTGTGGCGGATGAGAAGATGGCATAGGGGGTGGAGGCCCAGGACGGCCTCCATATGGAGCAGGTGGGGGTGGAGCACGATGCGGGGGGCCAGGGCTGCGTGAAGGTGGTGCAGGACGTCCAGGTGGACCTGGGACTGGGGGACATCCACTACGGGGTGGAGGAGGTGCAGGAGCAGAACGAGGACCATCTGGGCAACAAACATAGTTAAAGTCACATGAAAATGGAAAAAAGTACTTGGATTTGGTTTTATTAATTCGTTGTTGATTGAATGGAGGCAGATCTGGATAGGAATTTGTGGTCAGTTGTGGCAAAGGGACAGGGTTAATGACTAAATGATTGGAGAAGTCTAGTAATGTCATCAGAGATGTCTGTCATTTTCAACAGCAGTGCTGGGGAAAGTTACTTTTAAAAGTAATGCATTACAATATCGCGCTACTCCCTAAAAAAGAGAGAGTAGCTTACTTTTTATGGAAAGTAATGCATTACGTTACTTTTGCGTTACTTTTTTTTAAATATGGGCAGAGCTTGAGTGTTTGTTTTTAAAATAAGAACTTCTATTTATAGCAAATGTAAAAGCCCTTTCACACCCAAAATGGGTCAATAAACCTCAGGCTGAAGAAAAAGTATATTCACATCTGTAAGTAGAATACAGGAGAAGAAGGTTTAGTACTCTTCAGCAATAAAAAACAATGAAGCACAATAGTGTTGAAGTCATTTTTGCTTGTAAGTATGGTTGAACTGGATCATCAGCAGCAAAGATTCCCAATAAAATGGGATTAAAAACATTTGTATAATTTAATATTTGCAGGTTAGCTTCATATTCTGAGTTTAATATATTTTGATGAATACTAAGTCTGTTTTGTGAGAGTGAGATGAATTAATGCACATTCACATTAGTCTAAAACTACACTGTATTCACACACTGCGCACAATGCCTCTGTATTTCTGGAGACTTGTCAGTCAATAAATAAGACAACAAAGTAATTGGTGTTACTTTTTTGAAAAAGTAACTCAGTTATATTATTCTAAAATTAAAAAGTAATGCTTTACTTTACTAGTTACTTGGAAAAAGTAATATTATTACGTTACTTGTAATGCATTACCCCCAACACTGTTCACCAGAAGATCAACTTATTATATTTTGAAAAAATTATGAGGTAAAACTGAAAAATAAATGAATAATAAATGCATAGATTAATCGCTTACTGTACAAAAAAAAGATGCATTTAGAAAATAGATCTGAATTTCCTTGCCATGCTGACATTAAGGATCTTATCAAGGCGTAAGTCCTTTTATTAAACACAAAATTTATTACATTTTAATTTTTGAATGAGCTCACCCTGTTTCCTCATTTCTTCTTTTACAGCGTCCAGGCCTCCAGATTGCTCGATGAAGTCATAGATGATCTTAGATGTTTCTTTGTCTGCCAGCTGGGCATCACTGATACCAGCACTGTTGAACAGTTTCTTCAGGTCTGGGTCAAGATTGTTGGTCTAGAGGGGCCAAAGTCAGCGTTTACATACACAAGTTTGTAATTTTTTAACTTTATAACTTTAAGTAGAATAAGCAATGTGTATCAGTTTATGTAACTAAATTTGCTTTTTGTTTTTTTTTAAGGGAAAAGATAATTTCTTACATCAAAACCAGAGTTTGGATCCCACCCAACATGAGTGACATGTCTGAAAAGGAATAAGAGGCAGCATCACGTCAAACAAATGAAACAAAACACAAGGTGAGAGTCCAACTTGTGGCAAAATTCTCTTACTTGAATCCACTAGGAGCTCCGATATCTGCCTTAGTGAGCCTTGGACCTTTCTTCTTTCCCTTTTTGTTCTTTTTGCCTATGGAGAGTGAGGCTGGTGCAGGGCTTGGCACTGGGGTAGAACGATACCTTGATGCCACAATATCTGGGTTCTGGATGTCCACCGTGGCCATTACAGTTGGCTGTGAAACTGGACCTGGTTATTGGACACATATAGGTTAAACACTTGCACTTGCAATGCATGATTAGACAAGTTAGAGGGGAATTTCAACAAAAAATTAACCTTTTCTCTTCTGCTGAAGGCAAAAGAAGGAATTTTGAAGAACAAACATAGTTTAAAAACAGGACTGAACACCAATTAATTAAGAAAAAAAAACCTGGGGCATTTTTCAAAATGTCTTATTTTGCTGTCCACAGAAGAAAGAAAGGCATGCAGGTTTAGAGATGAGGGTGGTGACATAATTCACACTTCTGCAGGAAGTTTTTAAAATGACTCACCGTTTGTTGGAGGGATTGGTGGTAGTGCCCGGTTTTCTGTTTATCAAGAAAAAAAACAGCATTAAAATGCTAATCTAACAGATAATACTAAATGTATGTTTAACCTTGTGCACACATACCTTCAGACGGAGCTTGCTGTTTTTTTTCTAAACATGCATGTATGAAAAGGCACAAAGAGATACTGATGAAATATGAGAATTTATGAAAAAATTAGCCTAGCAAAATTTCATATAAAATAAGAACGCGAATGACAGTAACTGACCCTGGCGATTGGATCTCTGATTAATCTTTTCCACACTGGCGTTTCTGAAAACTTCAGCTTCTGTCTCACTGGCAAAGTTCAAACCTACTTGACAGTCCTGAGACACAAGTGCATTCAAATATATTAGATCTCTCAGATTGTGAGATTTCGATTTCCCAGCGAAAACCTGACAGAGCGTTGAGTTTTGGCTTGAATTAAGATTTTTAAAGGGCCTGTACCCACATCTGCTGCAAAAGTGTGGAAGAACCTCATTGGGCAGCAATAAGTCATCTGATTATACAGTTCTTGCTCCCAAACCATTTTGCCTTCCTGAAAATAAATAAATAAATAAATAACATGTAAGTGAACAAATATTATCAAAGTCTAAATGGTGCTACCACCATATGACTTCATGAGCTTGAGTTGGGTTGCTATTACTCATAACTCAAAGCAGAAGTGTATCTTTATTTAATTTCAACCTGCTTGGACCAAGGTCAAGCTTGGTCAAGCTAACAGGAGTCATTATAAATCAATTTATCATTCTGGGCTAATATATAATCTCAGAGAACAACTCAATTCCGATGAATTAAAGAGCAGTTACCATAGTTTTTTTGCACTGCAGATTAGAATCTGAATTTCTAACCTTCATGTCATAGAGTCGGATGTAGTATGAACGTTTAGGATTGTCCTTAACAAAACACACAACTCCTGTATGTTGAAGACTCCATTGGGTTGGACTGTGAGGAAGAGCCATGTACAACTGAACAACGGCTGTGGCCATGGTCTGCACACACACAAACACAATAAACTGACATAAAAGTGCCTTAATAAAAGATTAATGAGTGAAGTATTTCAACAAAAGCTAATGCAAAGACATCAGCATCCTCTACAACAGGAAATGGCCTCAAACAGCATTTCCTGTCGATCTTTAGTTAAACTTTGCCATTACATACATCCTTTGATACTGCACAGGTTAACGGTGTTGTAAAATACACATTCTGAAGAAATTAGGCATATTTTATCATTTAAGTTTTCCATGGTGGAGCTAATGGCAAAATTCATTCACTTTGGTTTAAATACTTTGGCTTTTACAGCATGTTCTGTAGCAGGTTGCTTTGTATGCATTCTCTTCGTCACACAGACAACGAAACCGCTTGAAATGCTGAGTCTCACTTTGCCCTTTAACTTACATCAACAGTAACGGCTCAGATCTCATATGTGACTTCTGCACCATGTCTGTCCTTTCGGTATTTTCTCTTTTATACCTGATTGATTTTTATCCCCAAAACATCCTCTTTGGGACAGAATGTCCATTCGTGATTGGTCATCTAATCAAAGTGACTTCACTCACCACGCATCTCCTTCCCAGCAGCTCTAGCAGGCGTTCATTCTCCTGGCTGCTGAGGAGAGAACTTGTCGTGTTCTCCTGCACCTTGGTTTTTCCTCTGCTCATCTCTCCTTGTTGTAATGGACACTCAGATTTTGGAACTCCACACCTGGGGCCCTTGCTTAGCCCACAGTACCTGCCTTTTAGAACAGGCAAAAGGTTCGAAGGAACTGTTGCTTCCGTGTTCTGTAATCTGATGTAAATGCAACACAGCAAAAGAGAACAAGAACAGGAAGAAGAAAACCACTGCGCAGATCTGCTCTCAGAATGTCGTGGACATGTGTTCCTTTGCTCACAAAAGGAAAGAAGGAGGGCCTTTCTTCACTCATATATATATATATACACACACATATTAAATAATGCACTTTTTGTAACTTGTTGAATATTTTTGTTATTATATTAGTATTAATATAAAAACATTATTTTATGTGTTAAAGAAAAATGATAATGGGAAAAATAAGTAAATGAATAAAGAATAAGTCATTACTGATAGAGGGCTTTCATATGTCATAAAGGATTTAATAAAAAGACATTACTGTCATTGTCCTTACAGGGGTACCAAAAAAATAAACGCATACATGTTGCACTTTTAATACTGACCACACAATCTTTATTGAAAATGGCAAGTATGACAAAGTTAAAAGCCAGTTTAGTAAACCAACAAACAAAAGTAAAAGCAGTAGAAAAAGGCACTTGTTCAACTGCCAACTCTCTTTGGTGCATTTGTGTTTCACTTTGAAACTGTCGATCTTTAACCGCATTCAATTTTGGCACCTGCTTTTTTAATTAACCAACAAACAGTCATCGAAACAATGCATTTATTTCCCCTAAGACAGAATAAACAGGCATTGGTGGAAAGTGGGAACTTGAAGAGGCCATTCTGTACTGGTATTAGCAATGGTCTGATACTGTAAATGGTTGTGCATTGAGATCACTTTCAAGCATTACATTGTCTCACAGTCTACAACGGACCAGCAGGAAAAGATGTCATTTAATGACCTGCAAAGTCATTGTTGATTTTGTTGTGCAAGGCTTT
>JAUMHR010000055.1:7343611-7357417 GCA_032361145.1 Enteromius fasciolatus
TTATTATTATTATTATTATTATTATTAATGTAGACATTTCTTCATTGTCTTGTTATATTTTTATTGTTTCTGATCAATGGGAAAATGTTATTTCTTGAAGAGGTGAATCAAGTGGCAGCTATGTGTATAAACTAGTTTCCTATTTTAAGGAAGAGAAAAGTTAAACTATCTTAAAAGATTTTCTTTAGGCGAAAACAAATCTAAATTATCTAAATTAAACATCTAAAAACATCTCAAACATTTCAATTCGCTCCTGCACAGCGCACGTGCTTACGCGTCGGTCTCGTCACGAGACTTGCACGCGCTGTGGATTTAGGGAACTTGAGTTTTCTATGAGCCGTACATCACGGGCGGCTCCGAGATCTAAAACTTCATGTCCCATGGTGCATTGCGTCGGACACTCCTAGGTAACGACTTCCTCTCAAGAAAAAGCTGATTTTGAAGAGACTGTATGAAAAAAAGCTGTAATTCTGACACGCAGTTTTGTTGGCGCATGTGTTAAGAAACAATTTACGGTTCATTTGAAGCTGCCGTTTGAAATGTAACCATGGCAACCGAATGGCAGTCCTGGTTAACAGCCCTGCACAGGTAGTAGTGAAGGCGATGCTGAGAGTTAGCTGAAGCCTTATGATATTCATTTGCCTTGTCCACGGTGGGGGTTTAATTTTGTTACAGAAGACAGTCGAGCAGCTGTATCTGACCTCTTTCCGTGATGGAAGAAGTCGACAGGATTTTAATTCACTCTCTAAGACAAGCTGGCACGTAAGTATTCAAAATCTAACAGGTCTCCTCAGTTGTGACAAGTCATTTCCCCCCTCTTTGGAGTGATTTGCATCTCGGGACATGTCAAACTTATTTATTGTCTGTGTCTGTGTGGTTGTGATCACCTCCCCATCTTCCAGGGACATTGATGAGGACGTCCAGAGTGTGAAGCAGTTCACCAGTGAGCTGATCGTGGAAGCGGTGGTGAAATGCCTGCGTGTGATCGATCCTTCGCTGGGCAATGGCTTGTCCCATTCACTCCCCCCTGGCATGTCTGCCCGCTTCAGGCTGGGCATGAGCCTGGCACAGGCCTGTCAGGTGAGCGATACGATGCCTAGACGTCCCACTGTGTGCTTGAACTTTGAGTTAACTTGACCCCTCATTACTGACAGAGTCAGCTGATAGCCATTCAAAACGCATTACTGCTGGTGAATAAGCACTTTTGTTTTCATCGTAGGTTTGAATAAAGATGTTATGGTGTAAACATGTATTTTAAAAATAAACAAAAATATGAAATTATGAAACATTTTTCATGAAAGATAAATGCTTCCTCACTGCAGACAATAGACCTTGCTGAATCTTAGAGTAGATCTTTTAGATTTTTGTTTGATAAGTTAGTACTCTGTTAGTAGTTAGTACTCGTTTGTAACTACATTGATACATTGGTTAACACATTAACAACGCAAATACTGTTATTAATCTTAGCTATTGTTATTCTCAACATTACTAATACATTATTAAAATCAAATGTTGTATTTGTTAACATTAGTTAATGTACTGTGAACTAACACGAACAGTTTACAATATAGCATCAACAAAGAGTAGTAACTGGTGTTAAAATATCTTGCTCATTATTAGTTCATGTTAGTTAATTAACAAATTCATGTTCATGAGTTAATTAGGGCCCAAGCCACTAAGCCTCAAGGCCCTCTTGTTAACTATTGTTAACAAATTATATCTTACTGTAGTAAGTTAAGTGTGCTAAATTAACAAGGTAGTGCAATGACCTGTTATCCACTATGTTGTAATTTTTGCTTTCTTCTATACGTTTAGGATGTGGGATTTAAAGGGGAAATTGGCTACCAGACATTTCTCTACAGCAATGTGCCAGAGATTCGCTCTCTGTTCATGTTTCTGGTTGAGAAGCTGCCCAGAGAGAGTGCAGAGGCCTCGGACCAGCCCGCAGGTATGTTTGACTAATGTTTTTTGCATTTATGTATTTGGCATATACTTAATAATAATATTAAAGGAAAACGCCACAGTTTTTCCATATTCCACTATGTTATTCCCTAAACTGATACATATCTCTCCTGTCTCAGTGCGTGCACTTAATCGCTCCAGAGCACTTTGACCTCAGCGCAGTAATATCATCACTCCTTGGTTGTATTGACGAAAGTGAGAGGGAGAATGGGAGTTTTTAGGAGTGATGATATTACTGAGGTCGAAGCTGCGATGTGCTCTTCTGCCATACATTATAGTTATCATTTTTATCCGCTTAAAAGATTGCCAGATTTTATTTTGTGTCACCATACTTACTTGTGTAACTATTCATGTAATCGTCTTTAAATAGAGAAAACGTGGAAGTGTTTAGTGGTTTCTAAATTCATCCCTGTTTGGATCCTAAGAAATGAATAGAGCTAAGCTAAACGCTAACATAGTTTCACCGCACGCTGTGTGATTAAGTGCACACACTGAGATGGGAGAGATATGTATCAACTCGTCTAAGTCAAGGGAAGAACATAGTGGAATATGGAAAACGGTGGCATTATCCTTGATATATAAAATGGAAATTCCAGTGTTTATTTTATAAATGCATCTTATTGGGATTGATTAATCCATCATATTCTTAATCAAAATGTCATAATTCAATGTTTTGTTGAAACAAGTCCTCTCTTTAGTGATGTTTGCCAGACTTCTGTAGTCATTTTGTCTACTTAAAGCCTGCCCATTTCTTACGTTCATCCTCAAGTTAAGATCCTTGCCCTACTGAAAAAAAGATGTCAGTGTTTTTATTTTGGCTTAAGAAGCTTGATCTGTTTGTTGCAATACAAGTAGCAAAACTGCAACTATGGAAGCCTTATTGTTTTTTTGTTTTTTGAGTTTATGCTCGCTTTAGACTCACGCCACCATGTGAAAATACCAATGGCATAATAGTGATTAGCAGTGATTCACCTCATATTAAATCTGGCGGGACTCAAAGTCTCCAACATATTCTGCAACACCTGAAATTAATTTCTGGCTGTTTATTAATAAAGTGTTGTGGTTGGGCTGTGTGGTCTTCATGCTGGGATCAAAGTATAATGTCATTAACTAGGGTGTTAATGTAAGAGCTTCCCAGCTTGCATCAATAAAGTAGAAATTATGATTCTCTTCCCTACATTTTCTCCTACATTAATTAAGCACTCTTGATTGCCTACAAATGCATTACAATGTTTTATTAGCTTGCAAAAGAATCCAGAGTCAATTTCAAATGCTTGTTAAATTATAAACTCGGTGGGAAACAGCGGTTCAGACTCACTATCGCAAACCTTACTAGTATTTTTCTCCAAAGAATAGTTTTCTTGCCTTTGTGGCGTCACGTGTTCCTTTTGATTGTTCGATTAAATGAATGTGATTTAAGGAGGCTAGTTTCTCAGAATTGTCTGATTGTTGCATGCGTCTCTCCTTTTTAGGGAAGTCTGCGCTGTTGCAGAGAGCAATTGCTGCTCAAATTAAAGCGCAGTTGTCAGTGCCTTGGCTCCCTCCGTCCTGTAGACTCCCCATTCATCGTAAAACACAGGTACCTCAGCATGCATACGTCTTGATATTCAAGGCTAAGGTTGATTTGCAGAACTCTAGAAAATTCTTGCAACCTAGATAACTAACTGACAATTGTGTCTTTAGAGTTCCGACCCATGTCACAGTTTCCACGCCCAGCCGCTGAGCCTCCCATATTCAGTGAAGGTCTCTTCCAGGAAACAGCCAAAAGGCATGCTCATTATCACTTACTCAACTCAATAAAAACCCTCTTAGGTTTGTTTTGATGTGTCTTATACATCATGCTTTTGGCCTTGTTGGCACTCGCCTCTGAGGTGTTATTACCCCTTTAAGGAATTTGACAAAAACAAATTCAGTACTTAAGGTTTATTCAGCTAACATTAGTATGCCTATGATGTTTCTTTGTGAATTCTCTCAGAGGTGCAAGAATACTGGAGGAATTATTTGCTGCCTGTGACCGCCCAGCCTTCCCAGCATGCCTCAGTGCCAGCGTCCCTCCTGGAGAACCACATCTCTGAACTTAGTGCCACACAGGAGTGGGAGAGTGAATGGAACAGCCAAGGCCTTCTGTCAAGACTTACACCTGAGGTTATTCTCAACCCCCCTTAGTTACTTAGAGATAGTTTTACAATTGTTTCTAGGTGTACACAGCAGTTATGGTTTTGTTTATATTCTATTATAGTATAAATTACTAATTAAATATATATATATATTTATCCAATATATATTTTTAGCTTTCGGTGTAATATTAGTATTTTTGTATTCTTATATTCATTAAATACAATAGTTAACAAGATAATAAATTCAGTAGTTTTTTATTTATATCTTTAATTTTGAATTTAGGTTTAATTTTAATGAATAATTTATCGAAATATGAAAATAAAATTCTGTCTTCATTTACTCACCCTCAAGTTATTTCAAACCGGTATGAATTTTAAATTGGCTCAGTTTACTCATACAGACAATCTCAGCATGATGTCTCTCTAGCACGACGTCTAGGTTCCCTGTCTTGATAATAACAATAACGCTAGCATGTAAATATTTTTGCTGCCGTCCTGCTTTCCTTGATGGCGTCTCTGTGGTAAAGGCATGTATCAACACGAGGATGGAAAACAGAGATGTCTTTCACACAAGTGTGACATTCAGCATGTATGTGTCCTTTGACTGTATCGCTGCCCTCTCACATCTCAGTTCCACATTCTCACCTCACCTGCCCTCCAACTAACTTACACACTGGCTTATTGTCTGACCCCTAGATGTTCCCCAAGGTTTCAGCACATATTTTACTTGTAAATCTGTGTTTGTAATTTTTTTTTTTTTTTATCTTCAGTAGTTTGAGAATAACTGTGGGTCTGGAAGTAGCCGGAGCACATTCAGACCTGTCTTGATTTAGTATTAATAGAATGTGATATTCAACTAAAGAAATACAATTGTTAAGTATTTCATTTGATGATGTTAAAGCCTTGGCACTCTAATTATCTCGTCTCTTCAGGAGTACCGATCCAGAAAGAAGGCTCGACTGCAGAAGCGTATCGAGGAGCAGCTGAGGGCAGCGGCTCAGCCTCGTCCTGACACACACGGAGCCACGCGCTCCACTTCTGACCTAGCTGAACTGCTGCAGTCATTCGGTGGTGTTTCCACTGGAGGAGATGTGCTGACCAAAGGCACACGCTTCACCCATACAGAGAAATTCACCTTTACACAGGTACCTGTCAGAATGTGTTTACTCAAACTGATGTGCCAGGATTCCCACATACTGGAAAATGTTGGGTTTTTTAATGCTGTTTTCCAGTCATGGAAAATGTCATACATGCCATGGAAAATGATAGCGACATGACTGTGTTACTAACAAGGTTATTTTAAAAAAATAGACATTTTGGAACTACAGCTATGACTAAGCTTGGCAGCCATGGAAATGTACAAGAAATGTTTGCCAATAGCTCAGTCAAAAGAAATATGGGTCTGAAATAGTTTTAGGTTTTGATTCAGAATTTTACGTGTATTGACTGACTCTAGATGTACTAATACTAAACTGTAATACAACTTTATAAATGTTAACACAAAATTCTTATAATAAACATAATTATATGGTAGTAATAATAATATTTATAAATAATAAACGATGCATAAACATTAAGAAAAGTAAAAATTCTAAAACATTTATATCACTGCAGTCTAATGATTATTTTATTAATTCTTAAATTTTTTGCCAATGTTCATGTCTTGTCTTTGCAAATTCTGAATTGCATTAGGTTTTTGTTTTGGTTTGTTTTTTTGTCTCTTTTGATCTGTAAAAGAAAATGTTGGTAACATTGGTAAAATGTGCTTGAAAAAATATGATCAGAATATCAACATGCCTAATAATTATGCACACTGTGTGTTTGTGTGTGCATATATATATAAAATAAAAATAAAAAATATATATAAAATATATATATAAAATGACATAAATTCGATAATTTAAAGCAATCATTAGACTGCATTGATATAAACATAATACATTTTAATTACTATGTAAATGTGCCTAATAATTGGACACAATTAAAAATAGTTGAAAAATAGCATTCACCAATCTCTACTTTAACTACTTAAAGCCATTTGTTATTATTAAGTTGGTTATATATAAATTTGTTTTAGATTGTTTTCATCCAGTTAATTTAATCTGAGGACAAAATAATTTTTAGGAACCTGAGAAGGCAGCCCAGCAGATGGCAGCAGCTGCAAGTGCACTTCCCAGCTCTCACCAATCAGAGGAGGACCTAAAGGCCCAGCAGGAAGCAGAACTTTCTGCTCTGCAGCAACAGTTGCAGCAGCTGTCAGTCCAAATGGAAGAAGTGGGAGGAGACATCAAGCAGCTCACTGTGTCCATCCAGCAGGTAATGACCAGTCAGATAAAATGGCATTATATTAAACCTATAGGTGCCGTTTCCCGAACAGGGTTTAAGACTAGTCTTAAGTCTTAGAGATTAAAATAAACGTTAAGAGCTGTCTAAACTGGAAAAGGCTTGCACTGAGATATCTTAAAATACATCATTGCCATTGTTTGGTCTTAAAATGCTCACAGATGATGCATTTTTGTAAGACATGTTTCTAAAAAATTCTTAAATGTCCTAAATTAGCAAAAGGTCTAGTCCTGGCTTAATCTAATTCCTATCCGGGAAACCGGCCTATAGTATAACGTCATGACGTATGTGACGTTATGTCGTGATGACAGACTGGGGTCTTGCCTGAAGCCCTAATTCGCTCTGCTTAACCTGTTGAGCAGTACGGTCACACATATGGGTTTTAGAACATTCGATGACATTGCATAACTGCCAAATTCAAACTGGGCTTGTGTGCGTTTGCTGGCGCTGAGCCAGAGAAAGACATGCACTGTGCTTGTCATATTATCACAACTATGCAGTGTTCTTAACCACATAATGCATATTATATATTTCAGACATTTAAATACACATATGTACCAGTAAAACAATACATTTAGAGCTTGTAAAATACACATATATCTATGTAAGCAAAAATAACAATCCATAATAATTAATTTGCCGTTGTGTTTTATTCATATCAGATACACATAGTGTAAGTAACTATAAAGTTCACTCTGTTCTTCACCCAGTTCTATGGCCACTTGCTATCATGTATTTCGGGAAAAATTGATGAATTTGCGTGCTGTAAATCTGACTGACGTGACTCTGAACTGCAGCGTGAACAAATATGGCGGTGCCCATCTCATGTTACAGATCATTATCACGATCGTTTATAAAGGTGTTTAATCGACAAAACTGAATCGGAATATCATATTGTTCATTACATGGTAAGCAAGTATGTGAATATTTTAAATACAAAAGGAAAAACGAAATAGCGATCCATCCGTCATGCAGCGTTATTGTGGACGCGGTGCATCATGTGACGAGGATGACGAGTCGCCATGGAAAAACTTAGGCAAACATTGTAAAATAGCGGTCACCTAAAGAACACTCACTCTGGGGGACAATTTAAAATATACCGCTGGAATATTTTAAACTCACTGCTGAAATTGTTAAGAGAAAACACCAATGAGAATTGGCAAGTGGTTAAACAATCTGAGCTCATCCCCTTCATATGGGTATAAAGAGCTACAGGTGTAACCACTCAACAGATTTGCTGAGGAGCCGAGAACGAGTCCCGGCTTTCATCAATGGTTTGAGGTTGTGGCAAGGGGACATAACTGAGACATTCCCTGTCTGTCAGTCACTACGAGTTATGTCTTGACGACAGACTGGGGTCCAATGGAAAACACCACAACTTGAACCGTTACAACCTTGTAGCAGCTTGTGTCAGACAAATGTTATGCAAAGGTTGTAACCGTCCCATTGCCCCAAAGCAAATTAGCTGACTTTGATGCCTGCAAGGGACCAGAGTGAGTAAACAGCTTCAGGAAAGTCCAAAACAGTTCCTGAAGAAGCAATTTTCTACTTCATAAAGGATTTTTCAACCTTCTGCAAGAGGGGCTGCAACTTCTTGTATTTGTTGTACAGTCTGGCATGACAATGGGCCTGAGAAGGGGGCTATGGAGACCACATCCTACCAGCGGGAGGTGACATGTGGAACCGTAGTATGGACTGACCCGAGGTAGGGCAGTACAACATACGACGTTGTCTCTATGACAGGAGAGGAGAGGAACGGCTGGCAGTAGAGATGAACAGAGTTCTCTGTCAAGGGAAGACATGGGTTTACCAGGGGAAACCTTACCATGGAGCATACACGTATAGGATTACCTGCAGGGAATTATCTATATAGACATTTATCCCAGTACACGGGCTGACCGGACACACTTATACTGGGCCTGGCATCAACTGCTCCACCCAGTCTGACTGCTGAGGATGCTCTAGCAGGGTTCGCCATCTGGGGAACTTACTGGAAGAGTAAACAGCGCTTGCATCCCCTGTGAGGGGGAATGGTGCAGCAAGCGTGACACCGGCAGTTTATTCCCTGTTACCCAACACACGGGAAGAAGATTTTAGTATCTCGCAAAGGTGTTTGGAAATGCCCAGCCCGCAGCTCTGCAAATATCTGCCAGAGAGGCGCAACAGGTCAACGCAAAGAAGGAGGCCACGCTCTGAGTGGAGTTGGCTCTCACCCCTAGGTTGATTGTGTCATCAACGCCACAGAGAACAATTTCTGCTTCAGCTTCGTCTTCGTTGCAGCACTTCAAAGTAGCAGGCATGAAACTCGCGGCTCAGAAGCAAAATATGATGAGTGGTCACACCTGTCGCCTCTTTATACCCGGATGAAGGAGAGTGGCTCAGGATTGTTTAACCACTTGCCAATTCTCATTGGCAATTTCTCTTAAGCAGAGTGATTGCTCCAGGCAAGACCCCAGTCTGTCATCACAACATAACTCATAGTGACTGACAGACAGGGGAACATGTCATCTCACATGTTATAAAGTGATGTAGTGATAATAAAAATATGTTGAAATATTTCAATTCTCAGAATCCTTACTGAATTTGAGGATAAATGCATTTTTTTAAATCATCGATATGTCACATTCTTGTCTGCAGGTGTCAGACGAGTTGCAACAGAAAGAGGTTAATAATGACGAGAAGGAGAATTCGATCAAAATGAAGAGACAGACCATTGACTTGCTACCTGATGCTGAGAACAACCTACTAAAATTACAGGTACATAAGTCACATGTCATAAACACCTGTATCAACCCCGTTCAGGACCATAAACAGTACAGTGCAGATGGTTTGACTAATGACATGTTTTTTGTCTGTCCTGTGTGTTTGTGTTTGGTAGAGTCTGGTTGAGGCAAGCTCTAAACGAGTGGTTCATTTAGCCTCTCAGTGGGAGAAGCACAGAGTCCCGTTGATTGACGAGCACCGCAGACTAAAAGAGCTGTGCGGCAACAGAGAGGTACCTTGTGTGCACAGCCCCGTAGCAACTGCAGCCATCTAAAGCTAAAATGCACTCCTATCTAATTAACTAAATGTGTAGAAATGATTTCAATTCTTTGTAAATCAGCTCCTCAAATAATAACAGGCTGATTTGTTTATCCTGCTTGAGTTGTTTTTGCAAAGTAGTTTTGAGAATGAGGTTTTGACATTAATTGTTGTGATTATTGTGACATTTGTTACAATATTAAGAAAGTATGAAAAGGGCTGCACAATTCAGTAAAGAAGTGTAATTGTAATTCTTCTGATTATTTATTGTGCTAGGTTTGCTGCACTTTTTTGTATTGTGCACAAAGCTTGTTTGTGTTGTGGCTGCACATTTTCGCCCCAAAAATGTTTTGATTGTATATAAACATAATAATAAAAACAATAATAATGATAATAATATTATGTAATTATGTAATAATATGTTATTATTGTTGTTGTTATTATTACAAAATAAGAAAAAGAAAAAAAAATCTATTGTGATATTTCATTTCAAAATAAAAGTAAATAAAAATTGGACTAGGGTAAGGAAAATTACAGAGCATTGATAATAAGAAAATCATTTTTTTCCTTTTTTCCCCCTTTTTTTCTTTTTTTTACATATTTATGGCTGTCCTCATTTTTAAAACTTTTTTTTGCAGCCCTTATTATCATTTTGACTGCATTGTATGCCTTCATAAAGTAACCAGTTATGTTAACTTTCACTTAGTCTGAGTCCTCCAGGAAGCTGTCAGAGATCAAAGACCTGCATGACAAAATCAGACACTCTGCTGACGAAGCCAAAAAGAAGGAGAGTCTGTATAAGCAGCTGGTACGAAATGTTTTTATTGTCTCATCCTTTCCCTCTCCTTTCCGTCTTCTAAAAAATGCATTTAGCACTTTGACCACGTCCTAGCCAGTCATACCACTCAAAAACAAGTGTTCAGTGCCATCTGTTCCATGAAAATTAGTTTTTGTCCTCATTAGCCCTCACAAGAAACATGATCCATTGGTTTCCGTGTCAGTTTCATCTGGCTGTGTGACCTCAATCCCTTTGGAATCTCAAATTCCCAGTCCACATAAATGCATATTTAACAAAAATGTACATGTCTGATTGGTTGTTTGTTTTATGACTCATGATTAGGACAAAAATCATTAAAATGTTAAATCTGTCTTATAATATTTATTGATTGTTGGTTTAACAATTACTGTGTTTGTTAACTCTCCCTCCTAATATTTCTTTACAGCTAACGGAGTATGAAACACTATCTAAAGATGTGTCTCGCTCAGCCTACACCATGAGGATCTTAGAGATCGTAGGCAACATAAAGAAACAGAAGGAGGAAATCACGAAGGTCTTTGTTTGAGTTTATCTTTTATCTAGCCCTCAATAAAATACTTCATCTGAGTTCATGACCTGTGTCCACAGACATTAGCATTGTGTTTGAAGTTGGCAGGCCTTCAGAAGCCTTTTGACCTCTGACCCTATTAATCGACCCCCTGCAGATTTTGTCAGACACAAAGGACTTGCAGAAAGAGATTAACGGCCTGACAGGAAAACTGGACCGAACATTTGCTGTCACCGATGAACTGGTGTTTAAGGTCAGTCTTGTTTATTTATCTTATATATATATATATATATATATATATATATATGTATATGTATGTATGTATGTATTCAGTCATGTGAAAAAGTTAGGACACCCTATCGAATGGTTTTTATTCCATGGTTTTCCTCCTCCTCCTTCATCTTAAAGTTTGGAAAATAAACCTCAGTTAAACAACAACACATGACATACTGCATCATGTCATTGTTAAGTTAACAAAAAATAAAGCCAAAATAGAGTGAATAAATCCATGGGTGACAAAATTAGGACACGCCTACTGTTAACTTAAGAATTAAGAGGGCAAGTAACAGTCAGTCACTGCTAATCAAATACCTTTGATTAACTGATAATCAGCATGTGTGAACCAGTGCTTTAAATGGACTGGGCGGTGTTAATACTCTCGGACCTATAGCACCGTGCCCAAAATCATACTGCGTTTACACCGTCAAGCCAGAAGCATAGCTGTGCTTCACTAAAACCCACCTTTTACACGCATCTCTGGAACAATGTCACACAACCCCAGCATTTCACCATTTCACTGGAAGATTAATAAGAAATAAGTGACTGGAACTAGTGCAATCACAAAATAAACATGATAAAAGCAGCTGTTTTCTAAATATAATCAAGTCTCTCGATACAACACTTATGACAAATAAAATACATTATTAAATAAATACACAATAGTGAAGAGAATGAGAATCTGACATCTGATTTCTTCAAGCGGTCATGTTTACCACATTTGCTATGGTAACGTTAATGTTTAGCGCCAGAGTCTCTTTAAGACTCGACGACCGTCTTTGAAACGACTCTCGGGCGTCCTAGTGGAGCTCATATCTTCCAAAACTGTTCACTATCTGTGAACGGGTCACTAACTATCACTAACTGTTCATAAATCTGGTTTCTTTTGCTCAAATAGAAAAAAGATGATTTTCTCAAGCGAGATCAGTCAATGCGCATGCGCAGTTCTTGGCACATGTATCAGAATGCTAAATGTTCTTATAGCAACCGGCAGATGCAGTGATGCGCTGGCTTTACAAATCAGCAATTGGCTATTTAATTCAGAAGGCGGGGCTTCCTGTTTGGCTACCTGATTGATCAGCCATGTTAAGCATTGCATTTTCCCCATTCAAAACTACACGTCTTGGGTATTCTATAGTCTTTGTTAACGCATTGACTTTTGCATCACTTGTAATACCTAATGCCTTGATCATAGTCCACACTAGATAAGTTACTTCAAACACTCACTGATATCCGAAAGTGAGTTTTGTGCTCAAATTATTTTAAAAGTCTCTGATACTGGTGTTAACTTCATGAAATGATCCACGGTGCTGATGCTTCAAGCCCTAACTGGCCCGCTTTGGCCCAAGGTTTTCTTTGGGCCAAAAAACCCAGGCTGTAAGTCATGAGAAAGCACTGACAGTGGAAACACGGATAATGTCAAGAAGGTAAGACGAGCAATAAGAAACTTAAAAAAATAGTTACTGGCATCAATCTGGGAGGAGTAATACGGCCATTTCCAAACTATTTGAAGTCTATCGTTCTACAGTGAGGTACATTATTCACAATTCAAAACTCCCAGGAGTGGATGTCCTAGCAAATTCACCCCAAGATCAGACTGTATTATGCTTAAACCAATGGCAGATGACCCAAGAACTTCACTACATGTTAAATAATACATTTTATGACAGTACAGACAGAAAAATATAGGACAACTATGGCATGTTTGGGAAAAATAAAAAAAAGTGTGGCAGTATGATTTAGGTTTTATCTTCTAGAACAATGACTTTTGAACAAATGAGATCAAAGTGGCCATAATGTACAGCAGCACGTTTGGTAAAAACTTTACAAGCATATCACACAAACACCTCAAACCAAAAGTCACACATGTTGGTGAAGGACCTGGGCCCCTCACAGTCATTGAGTCGACCGTGAGCTTCTCTGCATAACAAATTGTTAGAGTCAAATGTTGGTGAAACAACTAGACAATGATCTCAAGCACACCAGCAATTCTACAACAGGATGGCAACAAAAAAAAAAAAAAAAGAATGAAGGTTCTGCAGCAGCCCAGTCATAGTCCAGACCTAATCCTGACTAAAATCATGGGGTGAGCACTGTGTGTAAACAAATGCCCACAAATCTCAATAATCAGGAGCAACATTGTAAAGAAAAGGGGGCCAAAATTCTTTCAGTATGACGTGAGAGACTGATAAAATCATACAAAAAATGATTACTTAAATTATTGCTGCCAAAAGTGTATCTACAGGCAAATGAATCCTTTAGGTGTCCTAACTTTGTTACACATGGCTTTTTTTGTTTTATCAAATAATGACAGTGTGATGTCATGTGATATTGTTCATCTGAGACATTATTTCCATATTTCAAGGACCAGATTTATTCACACAATTTTACATGTTCTTGAAAGTCTCGCAAAGAACACTCACCAAAACTGCATTTATTTGACACAGTAAACACACATTAAAAACTGTAATTTTATTATTATTATTATAATTTATGATCACAAAATGTTTTTCTTTCTTGAGGTAACAAAGCTGAATTCTTAGTGTCAAATCATTCTGATATGGTGCTCGGACATTTCTTATTATAATCAGTATTAAAAACTGTTGTGGTGTGTTTTGGGGTGTTTTTGAAAAGAATAAATAAATCCTTCTTCAAAAATCTTTGAATAGAAAGTTCAAAGGAACAGCATTTTCTTCAAGGAACGTCAGTTTTTGCTGAATAAAAGTGTGTGTTTATATATATGTGTGTCTTATATGTATATA
>JAUMHR010000055.1:7406077-7459397 GCA_032361145.1 Enteromius fasciolatus
AGATATTTAAGCAACTTTTACAAAAATGCCTTATAAGAAAATATTACAGGTGTGCATCTTAACACAAAACATTGACATGTTTTAAGATATGTCAGAGCAAGATATTTTCATCTGAGACGGCTCAAACATGCAATTTAGTCTAGGACTAGCTTAAGCCTTGTCTGTGAAACTGGGGGTTTGGGTTTACCAAACGAATTAACACGTGTAAAATATAATGAAACATATTAATAAGGATTGGCGCACTTTTATTGTGTCACCATACCTCCCGTTTTATCAGTTGGCAATATTTTACGATTTATTTTTAATGACTTTAGTTTAACTGTCATGTTCAAATGAATGTTGATATGCTTCATAAACGAGTTTGAGCTGTTTAATAGTGTGTCTGAATTCAGATTCGCGAATCGAATCGTATGTTCGGTTCTCGAGTCATTTGGACAGATAAATTGACGTATCAGCTGATTTTTAATAGTATGTTTAGATGTATCTACCTCATTATATTTAGTACATATAACTCGTTTTATTCTGTTGCTATATTTAGCTTTGTGGACATATAAAAACACAACAGACACCCATAATAAAAAAATTGATTCGAATCCTTGATTCGGGCATCACGTTTTAAGATGCCTGTCTGTCTATCACACGTCCAAATGAGAAGGCCCCGCCCAACAATTATAAAAGTGTGCATGCCATTAGCCATCCATCAGGCAAAGAGGGACAAGCGCAAGATGGAAAGGGACGCACAATCATCCAAAGGCCCAGGAGACAGCAGTGCAGTATGTAGGTGGGTATATACTTCAGCCCTTAACATGTGCACTAGTATGCAGATCAGCTAGTTCTTGAATTGTTGCGGTGCCATTACTCAACTATTTGGAGGAAGAAATATGTTAAGACAAACACCTGAAAGATTATATTAGCTGAGAGGCCGAAGTGTCGTTTGTATAGATGCCACCCTCCAAACTCGCTGACTGTTTATCCTATAGAAAGACACGGGCGTTCCTGGTTGGTCAGCGCGCGTCCTACGTGACGTGGGACTCCAGCGCTCTTCTCTCTCTCCCAACTCTTGAATCCGCGTTCTTGCTCTAACAACTGCACTAAATCAAGCTTTTTGGAGGATCTAAAAATGGATCGGTATCGCACACCGTGTAGACGGCAGAGAAAAGGCAGCTCAAACGTGGAAAGGGAAGTCTGCAGGTAGTTTCGTGTTTTCGTTTGGATGAAAAGTTCGTTTTTAGCCCCGATCATCTGTTTGAAAGAGTGACTTTTCCTGCTTTAACGTTTCTCGGCGCAGATGTTTACATCCGGTTACTGCAGCGAGCGCTCTGTTTTTGTTTTGGTAAAAGCTTCGTGCAGTTAAAACAAACATCGTGATATTTATTGTACTTTTGAACTGGGATGTAAGTTAGCGTAGTCTGGAAAGACCGTTGCAAGATTTGTTAGTTCTTAATTGTGAAGTCTTAGTACGGTTTTCGTGTTACGTTACTACCGTTGTCAATAACAACAAAGGTTCAACCGCTACAATTTCCTTTTCCTTTTTTGTTAAATGTTGCAAGTTTTCAGAAAGTTGCGAATTACATTTGTTGCAGTCGTCAACAAATGTAATTAACGTTAGCTTGTGTCTTGCAGACAGTTCATCAATGGCTCTTGTCGCTATGGCCCAAGCTGTTATTATCTACACGAGATTCCTGCAGTTCCATCATTTCAAGTTCACTGTAGGTACTTTCAGAAAGGTGGCTGCTGGTTTGGTGACCGTTGCCGGTAAGGAGCCAGCTGACATTCATTTTTTTTTTTAACCTCATCATGTAGTTAGAGTAGCGTTTGAGTTGTATGTCTCGTAGGTATCTCCATGTTCCTCCAGTGGGTGAAGGTTCTTCAGGAAGCAGCAGACGCGGTTCAGCGCCTGCAGTGTTCCCCTCAGCGCTGGTGGGACGTTCTCTGGCTGGCCGTTCTCTGGCTGGCCGTCGAGGATCTGAGCCCTCTCTTTTTCCACCTCAAGGAGCCTACAGCCTGAATCGGAGGGGTTCAGAGCCTCTGGTCACAAGTATGAGTGCGTTGCAGCAGAACTTTGAGCGCTTGACTACAGGCATTGCAGAGGAGGAAGAGTTCGGCGTTGTGGAGGATGGGCCTTCCCAGCAGGGTATTCCTGTTTGTTCAGGCTTTTCTATGAATACATGCATTGCATTTCCCTTTTATGAATTAAATTGTTGTCCTCTTCAGATGCTATGAGAACACAACAAATTGGTGCTACAGACTCCAGTTCTTCACATAACTACAGCTCTGCAGCTTTTGTACCTGGCGCAGCTCCTGCCGAAGTCCAGAAAATAACTATGTCTGAAGCCGAAACCCAGGTCACAAACACTACACATTTCTGTAGCTCCTAGATGAAGCTATCTGGGCTTCATCTGCATTGGGTTTACTGAAATATTATTGGATTATAGGTAACTGGTTCACCAGAGAGACCGCATCAGGGTGGTGCTGCAGTAACGTCGGAGCATCAGCATTCAAGGGCCTTTGACCAAAGCAAAGATGTGGCCTGTGGCATTTGCATGGACAAAATTTCTGAGAAATCTACGTCTCAGGAACGGCGTTATGGCATCCTGCCTAACTGCAATCATGCTTTCTGCATCAGCTGCATAGTTACCTGGCGAAAAACAAAGGACTTCCAGGAGGATGTCATCAAGTGAGTTTAATTTTTCCCATTCTCCCTTTTTTGCGTCTCTAAAACCGCATGTGTATTGCATTCTTTTTTTTAAATTTTTTTTATATATATTTTTTTTTCCCCTCTTTAAATAGGGGCTGTCCACAGTGCAGAGTGAAATCCTCCTTTTACATTCCCAGCAAGCACTGGGTCTGTGATGGAGAGGAAAAGGCATCGCTGATTGCTGCGTTCAAAGAAAGAAGCAGGTTAGACTGGTTCATATTCATGCTGCCAAGACTCTTGTGGTTTACTTGATCCTTTACACTGATTCTGGAATCTTGTTTATCTAGTAAGTTAAAGTGCACTTTCTTCATGCGTCACGGATGCTGCCCCTTTAAGTCGGAGTGTATCTACAGCCATGACGTGCCCCCTAATCACACACACCGTCGCAGGCGCTCTGCACCCATGGTAACATTTGTTTAAACTAATTTTTGTGCATGTCTGAAAATGTTTAGTATGCTGCTTTGCAATGCTAAGAGTGCTTTTAGACCCTTATTAATCTGGCTTGTTTTCAGGACACCGCTGGGATGCTGGAGGATTTGGGCATTGATGGCATTCAACTTTGGAGCTACATTTTTGCCCTTACTCTACTGGATGATGATGATGATGACCTTCTGGATTTTCTTGACGACTGAGGACCTTCTAGAGTCCTGTATACGTTGGCTTAGCCTTGAGTGAGCTTTGCTTATCTTCTGCACTGAAATCTAATTGTCTCTTTAGGGCTAGCTTTACTTTAGCTAACCCTCAATGTTTGGCTAATTCTTTAGCCGTGTAGATTCACTACGTGTGTTTTTGTATGAGTGTGAAAGTCTTTTGCCTTGAGTTTAAGGGAGGGGTTAAAAAAAAATTTGAATGCTCAGATCTCTCATTGAGTGTCTTTTCAGGTTGAGATGAGAAACTGGGGCAAAAAGTTAATGTTAACCGAGTGCATGGTCACTTATTCCAGCTTGCTTTTCACTTGTTGATTGTTTAGTACTTCCATCTGTGCTGATTCCTGAATGTTGCACCCTTTTGTCTGATGCCTTTATATGAAATCAGATTTTAATTTTGTATACTTTGTGTAGTGGTTTATAATATTGCCGGTATTTTGCAAAACACTAAATGTGCAACCTGTCAGCAGGCTTTTGTATTGTTCTCCTCAGCAGTGTTAACAGGTTATACCAGGACTTGATGTCACATTTTTATTACTTTTAGAACATGTTTATATTCAAAGAAGAGTGAAAATAAAAAAAACGTTCCACTGTTTGCCTTACCCGATCGTTTGTTTCTTCAGTTTGTATGTATGCCACACGGTCTATGGAGCTGCCAATAACCTAGTCACCGATGCTTTGAGGGTGGGGGGCACTTTATGCAATTTTACTTAAGCATATATATATATATATATATATTTATATTTATTATTATTTTTTTTTTAACTATTAATTACTAAAAGTCTAAGGTAGCAAAATTGGTTAAGAATGTAGCTGAAGGGTTTCATTACAATTCCGCTCCAAACCTCCAGGGGTCTTCAGTGTACAATAACCGTTTGTTCAGCGCCACATAAAGAACTGATTCGAAACATGGGACGCACAACTTTCTTACAAACGGTGTTATGAGCTGTCATTGTTTTGGTAAAAATATTTCCTTACGATTATCGTTTTGAAACGACAGTGGTACCACTCGTCATTGGTGTTCGATATCTGTGATTGAGATCCGGTGATGGATCTGAAAGCTCTGCTGCAGCGTTTTGACGCACGGTCCCGGTTGCTTGTTCATTTGCTGCATTCAGGAGCAGCCGAGGCGAGCACTGCACAGACTGTTTTCAATAAACAGCGCGGATCTGATCCAGATTTCACGTTAAATCCGCTTTTAGAAACTTTGTGCCAACAGGAAGCGGGTGTGCACGAGGACGCGCTCGTTCTGTAAGTTGATCTGAAATGATCCTGATTCTGTTGAGAAATTCTCCTCGCAGTCGTAATTACGAAATTGTAATTATTTACAGTACTTTCCTCCTCCTCGGATTTTTTTTAGTATTTTTTTTTTTTAAGTTTTATAAGAATTATTATATTATATTAATTAATATATTAAGAAATAACGTTATTTCTTTTTTTCTTATTTGCACTGATCAAAACTGCCCTCGATTAGATCCTTTCATTGTTGAACAATACACTTAAACTTTCATGTGTGACTAATTCTTCTCTTTTGTTTGACAGTAAACCTATGGTGTGCCTGTTTTCTGAAGGCTTTAAACAAAATCTGCTGTGTTTTCTACATGTGATTCACCCAGGACTGCCCAAAGACCATGTTCTTCACCTGCTTCAGTGTCTGACTCAGGATGATGTGGAAAATAAGTGGACTTGTGCCTTAATCAAGCAGCTCCAAAGAGACATTGAGGGAACTAGGAAAGGGACCCTCCTCACCTCAGATTGTACAGGGAAACTAAAGAGTCTCTGTGAAAGATTCAGGAATGCTAATACAAAAGGAAAATGGGCCTCTTGTTTTGATGAGCTTGAAGCAGACGATAAAGACACTAACCTGCCAGTTTTATCTCAGAAAAAGAGGAAAAGTGACAACATGGATCATGATGGCGATTCCCAAGAAGATCACCAAAGTAAAAGGGTCAAGATAGATTTCTGTCAAGAAGAAGAGAGGTTGACAAAAGAGGAGGAACCTAAAATGAGAACATCACAGCTGGAACAGAGTGCTGCGTCTGGCTCACAGACTCGCTGTGATGTGTTGGGGTCTTCAAAAAATCTGCCAAACCACCTGAAGGTAAAGTGATCAGTGCAGATTAAATGGTCAATGCAAAATCAGTGCAGTCTAACTGATTTTCATTCTCATTTTACATCATTTGACAATTACAATTTTCATAGACATAGATTATAGTTATTAAAATCTCTTTATGCATTTAACCTCAGAAAAGTAACTGCTCTTTAGGATAAATGCAGTTCTAACGTTTTAACATTGCCTTTTAGGCTGCTGTTCCTGTGATCAAAGAATTACTGGACACAGAGTCAACGGTTAGAAATCTGCTTTATTATGCAAACGGATAATATGCTTTTATCTTTTTCATTTTGTAAAAAACAAATATATATAAATATATACGTATTTTTCCTTCACAGTGGGATGAGAGCTCTGTGTCTGCTCTCAAAGTATTTCATGAATGTGACCCAAGTGAGGTTTGTGTTGTTTCACTTGAAAACGAAATGCTTTTTGGAACCATTAACCCAGAAAGATTTGATTATTATGGATTTGTTGTGTCTGATCACAGGTGGAAGTATTGTGTTCAATGCTGTGTTTGTCTGAAGCGTCTGAACAGAGTTTACCTCAGTTCTGCAGCTGTCTGTTGGATCTGTCGCCAGACCTCAGTCACAGCACCGCCTGCGCTCTGATCACACACCTTCTGCTGCCAAAAGTTAGTATGTTCACATTTGTCACAGGTTACCTGGTTTAACAATTCCCTTACTGCGTTTCTGTACCATAATAGTGCAAAAAAGCCCTCAGATTTCATCAGAAATATCTTAATTTGTTTTCCAAAGATAAAAAAGGTCTCACAGGTAATGTAATGACTTGAGGGTATGTAATTAATAATGTAATTTTTATTTTTGGGTGAACTGCCACTTTAAATTAATCAACAGTGAGAGTGAGAAAAATGTACTATTAATCAAACATTTATCATAATATTATTATCACAAAAATATTAAGCAGCACAACTGTTTTCATCCTTAATAATAATAATAAGAAATTCTTGAGCACTAGGTCAGCATATTAGAATGATTTCTGAAAGATCATATGACACTGAAGACTGGAGTAAAGGCTGCTGATCTGAATGTCACATTAATTTACAATAATATTTCACAATGTTGCTGACTTACTATATTTATGGTCAAATAAGAGCAGTCTTGTAGCAAAAATTATACCGACCTTAAACTTTTGAACTTTAGTGCGTATAGGTGTTCAGTTCCTTCATGGTTTGTTTTTAATTGCCTTTTTTTGACTAATTGTTATGCTTTAAATACGGATTTTAATTGTTTTTTTTTAGTCCAAATATAAGCTTAATCACACTTATGTATTCTATATGCCTTTCTCTGCCTTAGATTCTGTCCCTTGCAGAACCTGCCTCTCGCTGTTTAGTAACAGCAGTAATGTCTCTTTGCACTCGTTACCCCAGGCCAACCTGCCAAGCTCTGATAGAGCCAGTGTTACAGAAGGGGCAAACTGGTACGAGAGTGTTTTTTGTCATTTGTAACTGTATTAGTTATCAATATTATATTCACCATTTTTATTTGTTATATATTTATTTTCAGGCATATATTGAGTAAATACTAATTTCATCATTTTCTTTAGGAAGCGCCCAGGCAGAGTTACTCTGTAGACTGGTAGTGGACTGCCTTGAGCCACATCACAGGCTTCTTGCATTTCGGTCAGTCTGAAGATCTTTGTCATTCCTGGAATGTATTATGCATGAGTAATTTGACACAGTTTAGCTGATTACAGAAATTTGCTTCTAAATCTTAGAACAATCCTTGGAGTGTCCTGGGATGAGGGAGTGTTATCTGTCATCCATGCATGTTTGGATTCAAAGGTACTTTAGAAAGCTATTTTGAATCTTTAAGGGTCTTTTAGTCCTATGTTAATGGTTTCTGTTGTTACGCTCACAGCTTGAGCTGAGTGAGGAGGATTTCTCTCTCTTCACCGATCAGCTTTGCAGTCAGTCTCCACATTTCAGTAAATCTATGAAGTTTGCCAAGATGTTGTTGAGCATCTTGACCAAGTATCAGTCACATGTGAGTATAACTGTAATGACTGGAAATAACTCATTCAGAAAAAAAATTATAGTTTTATGGTCCTCACAGCATCTAGACTAGTAATTATGCTCCATACGCAAATTTCAAAGGCATGGAAAGTAACCAATAATCCCAATAATATCTAAATGTAAAAGTGTTTTTTATTTTTCAAGCTAGCATTAAACTGCTGATTAATATGATTTTTTTTTGTTTGTTTGTTTTAGGTGAATCCTGCATGCCACCACACACTTTCCAGTTGCCTGTCTTTCAATGAAACCTTCCTTAAGAAATCATTGCAGGCTGCATTGAAAAGGATTTCCCTTTAACTCATTTATTTGCCAATTTTAAATGGTACTTTCGTAGATGAGTTTGTCAATCTAATTGTATAATGTTGTGAATATATTAATAAATGTACATGTGTAATAAAAACTTATTCATATTGTATAGTTGTGATAAAATATTTATATAAAAAACATTGAACATCGGATGAGCCTTATCAGTATTTATTTATAGTATTTATTAAATGTAATAGTTTCAATGAAACTATCTGTTTTTTTTTGTTTAGTAGAATTTAAATGTTATGTTATGGACACAATTGAATATTTTAAGGTTCATTATTTTGATTGATTAGAAATACATAGAATTTAATCTAATTGTGCATTGCCTGCATACTTTTTTTCTGACACATTTTTTTTTTTTTTTTTTTAAAGAGTTTGTGGAATGTGATTTTTCTCCGCTCGTTTCATATTTCTATGGCCACAACCATAGACATAAATACTTTATTTCTGTGACTATAGCCACAACCAAAGAGGCTCTGGCCACAACAATCATGGCGGCTCCGGAAGTCTGTTTGTCACACTCAGGCGCATATATTCGACGCAACTTCCCGTCATACTTCCTTTTTCGAGCTCCGTGTGAAAGGAGAGGCATCACGGCAAAATGAGGCACGTGAGAAATGTTCATATATGAAGTATTTAGTCTTTTTTAACGTTTCATTTCACCATTTAATAGCGATGTAAGCAAATATATCACCGAGCAATGTCTGTCGGAGAGCTTTAGATTTGTTTTCCTTGATAAACTCGAGCAGCCCTTGGAGAGCTCTCGCGGCGCACCGGGCTGTCCGCAACGCAATCCGGTTTAATCTGACAAATATTCAACTTCATCTGAAGTCAAAACTGTCCAGAGGGTTATTATTCATATCTAACTTTAGTAATAAATGGATATTGAAGTTTAGAAAACCGAGTTTGGAGGCATGTTAATGATACATTATCCGGTCAGTTTACGCGATTTATAACTAGCCATGGAATTAATAATTTTATGTATTTTGTTGTTTTTTTTTACAGCAAGGTCTCAAGAGACACGTTGTACGAGGCTGTTCGGGAGGTCCAGGGTGGTGCCCGTCTTAAGAAGAGAAAGTAAGTCCCATCATAGGGATGTTCGTTACCTGACAGCATGAGATTGTGTAGTAGGCCGTGTGAACTTATATAGCATCTGAAGATAAGTAACGTTACTTTTTAAATTATAAAATATATATGTTTCGCTTGTGGATTTTAATTTATTTTGTTAAGTTGTGTAGAAATTGTTGGACGTTGCATGCAAGATATTTAGTTTGATTTTTATATTCAAGGTTTCTTGAGACCGTGGAGCTGCAGATCAGCTTGAAGAACTACGATCCCCAGAAGGACAAGCGTTTCTCAGGCACTGTCAGGTTCGGCCCTTTACTGTATCACCCAGCCTTCTGTCTGCTTGCCCTTAGCTCTGCCTGAATGAATATTTGGATATCTTAATATGAGGTAGCAATTTGATTAAATAGCATGAGCAGGCAGGTTAAAGGCAGGTGGTGTAGAACAGCCTTGGGTAGTCTGTCTGAACCATCCATGGTGAAGCAGGCGGACCCCTACCCTGGGTCTTAAAACATGAGGGGAGGCTATAGGTGACGGCAGTCATGTTGTCATACCTAAGCCGACCATTTTATTATATGCTGTGCTATCGACACCTGATTCCAGCTGAGGTGGTATGGGTAAGACTCTTTAGTTCTGCCTCACGTGGGTCAAAAGGGGTCTGATATGCTTCTGTTTGTAAGTCGTCTTTTTCCGTTGCCCCTCATAGGCTGAAGACCACCCCACGTCCCAAGTTCTCCGTGTGCGTCCTTGGTGACCAGCAGCATTGTGATGAAGCCAAGGCCGCTGAGCTTCCACACATGGACATCGAGGCTCTTAAAAAGCTCAACAAGAACAAGAAACTGGTCAAGAAGCTGGGTGAGTTGACTTTTGTGAGACCATTAGCGATGAGACATGCGTGTGTTCAGTTCTGTAGTTTGTTCGGTTTAGTCTACCTATTGATGCATCTCTTTGGTTTTCTTTTTTAGCAAAGAAGTACGATGCTTTCCTGGCTTCTGAGTCTTTGATTAAGCAGATTCCTCGTATCCTGGGACCTGGTCTTAACAAGGCAGGAAAGTTCCCCTCTCTGCTCACCCATAACGAGAACCTGGGCACCAAGGTGGATGAAGTCAAATCCACCATCAAATTCCAGATGAAGAAGGTATGATTTTAATAAAGTGCTTTGGACATCAATTCTGGCAATGACCGTTTTCATAAACGTGTAAATGTAGTAGCTGCTGCAAGTTCATCACAGGAATACATCAAATTTAGAAGTAGAAAATGCTAGTATTACTAATAGTATTTTTATTTAATATCCCAATATAGCTGACTTTTGTTTGTGTAAATGCTTGAGCATAAGAGACTTCTTTCAAACACACACAAAAACTTGACACTCCTGAATTTTTTATTAAAAGTTGATTGTCTCTGTCGTGTTTAAGGTTCTGTGTCTGGCTGTTGCTGTTGGTCACGTCAGGATGACTGAGGAAGAGCTGGTCTACAACATCCACCTGGCTGTGAACTTCCTGGTGTCTCTGCTGAAGAAGAACTGGCAGAACGTCAGAGCGCTCTACATCAAGAGCACCATGGGAAAGCCACAGCGCCTCTATTAGACTGTTTCTCAATTTTCTACAATAAATGTGGAGTTGATCCGAATCTCATGTGTTTTTGTCTTTCCTAATGTCCTTTCAAATAAATGCTAAACACGCCCATTTGATTGTGCAATTTTACACTGATAAAACCATTCATTGGAAGGTTTTCAAACGTTTACATCACAGTTGTAGGAAGTTGTATAATGGCATGTAGTTAGAAAATGCTTGACCTGAAGCGGCTTCATGTGCATAAATTAAGAATTGTATTAAGTTGGCTATAATAAAGGTAATCTTGCAAGATGGCTGACCTTAGTGTAGTATGCACACCAAGCTTAAAAAAAAAATGTAAGTTGTTACGTAGCACTGATTTTTGCCTAGTTCTGGCATTGTCACCGAGTGAGTGTGTGTGGAACCGCGTCGTTAGTCTGACAGTTTTCTACACTCTATCTCTTAATGAGATTAAGAGCATGTTAGCAGCAGGAAGAGAGATCGAGAGCAAGAAATCAAACCGCAAATGACATGGTAAGCAAGCGTACGTTTCTTTAGTTATGCTTTCAACCGTTACTCTGAGCAGAAGCGGTACATCTGAATATGAGAACGACGGTTAATGAGGTTTAACTGAGTTTCGTTCGTGGGGTTTTTGTTCACAGACCGGAATATGCTGGTAGAAGATTTAACAGCTTTGTGTAGGAAACGTCAAATGTATGATACACTTTAGATGAGCTTTTACAATCTGGATCTTTTTTTAGACTAATATCTTAGTTCTTATTTGCAACTTTGAGTTATCAAGATTAACGAAATATATTTTCAACCTTTTTATTAGATTTGTTTTTGATGTTAAATAAGGAAATCAGTACCAAATATTTACAGTATTATGTACTTAATTATATATTGCAATATATTTTGTATATAAAACAATATCGTCTGATTAGGACCAGCAAGTCCTTACCAACAACCAGACCGAGAACAGTGAGAATGACTCCGAGGAAGGTAATGCTAAAACTATTTACTTACCACACATTCTCATATTATATACAGGGTGTATTAAAGAAGTTTGTTACTTATTTCCCTCCTTAAGGGTCTAGACACGAGGATCAAACTGCCTTAGAAGAGTCATCTGTTATGGTGAGGCTGGGTCCAAACAGGTGATTTATTCAGATTTAAAACAAAAGTTAGCTTTACATAAGCCATTTAGTTATTTAGATATTTGTTTTTTTTTTTTGTTTGTGGACATATATTTCTATAATATCTATTATTTTTACTCCATCTGTATTGTTGGTTATTTCACGCCATCATAGTGTTGACCTGACAGAGGAGGAATTGGAGGTCAGTCCTGTTTGAGATAGACAGATAGATGGATAGACATTGTGAACTGATGGTTTTGAAGAATACCTGCTCTCTTTTTAATAGATTGTACATTTTTATTATTTGATTTTTCTTTTCATTACCTTACAAACCCCCTGAACAGGCTGCTTTCTCTCGGCTGTCTCTGGCCTTTCGCTGTGATCAATACACGCTATGTCAGAGGCTAGAGACAGAGGAACATGCTCGAGACAATGCCGAGGACAACCTCAAACTAGAAGTGGAGAGAGGCATGGAAGTGCTTGAGGTATGACTACAGTCTGAGAATAGCTTTTATAAATCATTGCTTCCTTGGATTTTGCCTATGCCAATTGTAGAATTGTATTTTTGCCACTAGACTCTCAAGGGAATGTGTTTAGATATCAAACGTGGAGGGCTTCTCCAGCGTCTTGAGTTGTGTCTTAACATTATCGGGGGAACCATTGGACGAATCTCCAACACAGCAGAGGTTCTTGGGGCTGTGCATCAGGTATCAGTCCTTACTAGATTTTACTCTGGTAGCAAAGTCAGAGAACTCTGCAGTAGGCCCTATTAGATCGGTGGTTCAGTCAACAGGCTTTTAATATGTTCAGTCTCATTCTGTGTGTGTGTAGGAGGCTAAAGTAAGCCATGCAGTGGAACTGATGGTGGCTCATGTGGAGAACCTGAAGCGCCGCCATGATAGGAACAGCATTGAACTGGAGGAGATGAAGAAACAGATGGAGAAAAGCAGCAGAGAGCGACATGTCTGTGAGCAGTGGGGTAAGAAAAACACCCATTCAGTTCTTTCATAGTGTTAAAGTTACATTTCATCCACTAGCATTGTGAAATAATGTGTCTGCGTCACTGCAGAGGAAACTGACGCTATTGAAAAGCTGGAAAAAGACTCACAGAAGGTATTGACTGTGATTTTGATGTTTTTCTTAATTTATGCAGATCTAAATTATTAATAGTTCAGATGTGTATTATATGATTTGTTAAGAGTATCTAAGTCTTTTTATTTTGTCTCAGCCTCAGTTAAGGCGTAGAATCAGTACAAATATCATTGCAAAGCAAATTCAGGTTGGTGCACAATGAGTCTCAACCATTCATTTTAATTTAGTCTAAGTGCACTTGTAATTTTCTTTTCTTTTTCATTTGAAGAAGCAAAAAATAAAGGAGTCAGAAGCTATGTTATCTTCAGTGACCAAAGAGATTTGTGACACAAAGAAACCAGACCACACAGATGACTGCCAAATTAGCAGAAAGTATGAAACATTTGTATATTTATAGTGATGTAACAAAAGTAGTGACAGATCTTGTCTTTTGTATAGACAGCTTCAGGGATGAAGTATTTTTGTAGGCCAAAACCTAGAAACAAGTTAGCATTTTAGCACTTTTGGTCTCATCCTCCTGAAGTAAGTGTTTGAAGTCAGTTTTTTCACTGGGTTTAAAATAAGGTCTGTGGTTAAGACCAGCGAAAGTTTTATCCACAGTTTATTCTATGATCTTATATATTTTAAAGATTTAAGTCATTAACTTGTTTTGAAGAAGGCAGGTGCTAACAGCTTATTAAATGAGACTGCAGAGGTTGTTGGGATGTTAAATGCCATCATATCGTACTGGTAAACCCATTTTATTACTACTAGTTTACTTTCACAGCTTCATTGTGTTAATAATAGCACTCTTAAAAACTATTTTAACTCACACCATCATAGTAAATAAAGACTAAAAGAGTAGTTGACAGTTTAGTGGTAATGTAGTTAAGTTATAGCGTACATTTAGCTTTTATCTGACAGTTGTATTCACTTTAAATTAGTTTACTTCAAAAGTGTTAATTTTAATTAAAATATGTGAATATTTTAATAATGAACAAAGGATTGTAAACTTTTGTTGATTTTTAACTTATTTTCTGTAATAATTCAAAAGGCTGTTTGTCCAGGGAACCAGTGTGAGGCTAACTTCTAGGTTAGCCTGCAAAAATACATGATCCCTGCAGCAATGTACATCTGAGGAAACATATGCTGGAGACTTGATCGAGTCTTTTTTTAAACCAATGATATTCACAACTGAATATTCACAATAAAATCATTTATAAAATATATACAGTGTATATTTATCAACATGAAATCAAATACACATTATACACATATTCCTGTTACTTTTTTTAATGGAAATACAGAACATTTTGGAATAAAATGGGTTGTGAATGATATTTTAATGCTGACTTGCTACAGTGTAAGTGTGATAAATAAACACATCCAAGTCTCACATTTCTTTAGGCAAGTTGTACCTCAAGATCCCTCACAAACCGCCACAGTGGATGGTCCTAAGGAGACATCCTCTGCCCAAATGAGTCCTAACCACACTATGAGACTTGAGCTGGACCCCGCCATTGTTAAAAAGTAGGCACATGGGCACATTGTTTTTGAAAATCACAAAGAAAAAGTTTCAGGATTAAAGGAACCTTTAATGTGTCATTGCAGACATAAACACTCCACAAAGTTTGATTTAGTGCTAATATTAACTTTGCTACAGTTAAATATGGATACATTAACCATTTCATGTTTTTGAAAATAACAGAGACACAAGCTCACTGCCAGTCTTACCACAAAGACTGAGGAGGAAGGCATCGCTCGAGCACAGTCATGTCAGGCTGAAGACATCCGAACACTACCTCAGAGACTGTGATAGACGCGTCATTAGCTTGTGAGTTACTCTTAATATTAGTTTGCATGCTGCATTTCCACATAATCCTTTATTTATTGAATTATTAATCCATATTGATAATTTGTATTCTTTGTTACTCCACCTGCAGACAGCGCCCTCTTATGCAGTGGATGCGTCGTTGCCGCTGGATAGTCCTTGTCATTTATCTTGCTGTTCTTTGTTCAATCATTATATTAGCCATATTAGTGTGGTTGCTGCAAACCCCCGTCTTATGGATGTAAAAATGCTAATAAATATCTACAGAAATGGAAATGTGATGAATATGTTAAAAGCACTTGTGATAGCTTTTAGTTAGTATGTGAGAGATGTTTTAACGTAGTTTTAGGAAAAACTGTTGATGTATAGTCGAAAATGGTCTCAGAATAAAGTCTTGCACTAGCACTCATGTATACTCTATATCTGTTTTCTAAATGTCAGTGAAGTTTCGTAAAATGTGACAAAATTATTACAAAGGCAACAATGAGGATCTGTGATATTGTTTATTAAAGTGTATTTTAAATAATATAAAATATATTTCATAGTTAGTGTACAAAACAGGAAGTAAAACATCTGCATTTGGTATTAATAAAACTCACAGATGGATTATTCTTACAGTAGCAGAGCAACACCACTAATAAAAAAAAATGTGTTAGGAAAGGGGCAGTATTAATTCATAAATAAAAAAATATGGAAAAATAATATATTAATTCATAATGTGTTAAATTAAATAAAATCATGGGGAAACTAAGACATTACGTAATACATTACTTATGAAGAATCGTGTACCAGACACAAATATATACTAAATGATGTCATTTCCAGGGGAAATTCCAGGGGGGAGGGCATTCATTTGCAAAAAGTGGGCCACACTTTCCTGACATCAAGAAAATCACAATTATATTATACATTTATCATAAACATCTGGCATGATGCCTTACAAGGAAGTCTTAGACTTGAAATTCAATCACAAATGTAGGCATATATGGAATTGAGGCCTATACTCACTGGCTCAGCTCCAACTTGGTCAAACGGTCTCAGTGAGAATTAACATATTCATACTACATCGGTGAGTCCATTGGCTCAATAAATAAAAATAAAGACATGTACAAAGAGAGTTCACATATTCTCTGTCATCTTCTATCTGGTCACACCTGACTCACAATCTCAGAGTCTTCCTCTTCGTACCACTGCAGCGGCGTTCCATCCGAAGCCCTTTGCAGAATCACCTTCTGAGAAGCCTGGATAGGAACAAGAATGTTCATCCTTTACCAAGAACAGATTTCATTTATATTGATACTGTTGAACACACATATTGTCCACATCTTTACCTGTTTATGAGAGGGCACATGGTGGTAGGGTGGCGGCTCTGGGCGCTTGATTCGAATCGATCCTTGCCGTTCAAGTGAGCGGGGTTTGAATACGGCTATATTATTTTTCTGGTGCCAGGTTTTAAGCTCCCCTGATACCACATCTCGAGGAAGAACACGGCTGGCGTGGTTGGGACATTCTCTTAGTGACGTCGTGCGGACCACCTTGGTGTAAGGCGGGGGAGGCTTGAGTACTCGTTTGGGTGATGTAACCTCGACTTGTTGGGCTTTCTTAGTATGTACAGGTTTATTAGTATTTACAGGATCAGATTGTGAATTCTGTCTGAGTTGCAGCCTCGCCATGTCCACCTGAACCGGTGTCCCATTGTTAATCTTCACTTGATTGGGGCTGGGCATGAAGTGAGGTGGGTTTTTGTTGTTGTTTTTGAGTGTACTGTTGCTGTTGAGTTGGCTTGGTCCTGTATTTGGAGCGGTGCGATGGTAGCCGTATGGAGGAGGACAGGGTTTGGGTGCCTCGGTGGTCGTCTCACGGCTGGAGGAACTGCTGTATGAGGAAATGGAAAGCTCGGAGCTGCTGTCTTCAGAGCTGCACTGATATAATCGTTGAACTGAGTAGGCTAATGCAAAATCGGTTACTCGTCGACGTGGCAACTTAGTCTGGCCTCGTCCCAGGTCTGAGCTGGCCTTGGTCAATTCTGGTTTGCTTCTGGGAAGCCTGTTTGAAAGATGATAACAGATGTAAGGTAAGACCTTGCTAACTAAATGTTGCTAATTAATAAATTAATAATTAATAAACTGCCGTTATCATTTCTCTCAATTTTTTTCTCTTTACTGAAAGTCATAAAAACACTATCGTACAGTTTTTCTTTTCAGAGTAAATAGGAATGTAAAAAATATATCTGTGCTATTCTCCCATTTACTATAACCCAACTATAATTACTTCCGCTGCTGAGAATCCCGGAAATGTGAAAAGGGTCCATAAATTATGCATAATAACATGCAAGTTAGGATAAAGTCAAACCCTGATCCGAACCTACGTGTAGTTAATTAATATTACTCAGTACTTAAATGTATGATTGTACTGTAAAAGTGTAATGTAAATATTTCAATACAACTGTTTCACTCATATTTTTGTATATATTTCCTAACATATATTTCACTTTCACAAGTTTTAAAAACAATAAAAATTTGAGCCATGTTTTTGAACTGCATTCAGGCAATCCTGAAGTACCAATGCTGTATATTAATTACCTGAAGGACTGTGAGAACTGTCGGCGCAGTGGCAGCTCTGGAGTGGAGGGGGTGCTGTTTGGCTGATTGTTTCGCACAGGCAGACTCTTAAACACAAACTGGGGTGCTGGAGGAAGTTCTGCCATTCTTGTGTCTGTTGGTGAGCCTGTTGGACTGCTGCTGACACAGAAGCGTAACTGTTTTTAATATGGATAATAATGTTTCATAAATAATGGCTTTGCCATCACAGGAAGAAATTACATTTGAAATATTTAAAATAGAAAACAGAAATAAATAACATTTCACAATATTACGGTTTGTTCTGTAAGTTAAATAAATGCAGGCTTGATTAGCACAAGACACTTATTTCCAAAACATAAGGTAACACTTTATGTATGAATGCATTATAAAAGTAGTTTTAACGCACTAATAATACCTTGTAATGCAGCGTATAGTCTCATGAATAATTGTATCCACAGTTAATATATTATAACGCTCTGCATTTTAAATTTGGTTATAATTATTTATCGCAAAATATGATGTATAACAACACACATTATCAATAATTATAATGCATTATACAATTTTATAATTAATTATACATAAAGGCTTTACTAGCCTTACTAGAATCCCAAACCTTTGAAGAGTAAGGTGTCTGTTAACCAAATGCTCTATCAAGTACGTTTAAAACAGCTGTGAAAACAAAGTAAAGTTGCAATTAAATATCTACCATGGGACTCAAAGCTAGAACATCCCACAATACCTTGAGCGGCTGCTGTATGCAGATTGAGAAGGTTTTTGTTTCTGGTAGGGCTGGTCCAAGCTGGACTCCTTCCATGGAGAGTTCTGGATGGGTGAGGCATCATAGTCCAGACTGGAACTGGAGCTCGATTGCTTTGGGCCGTTATTGGGCAAGAGAGTCAGACACTGAAAGCCGCTGTCCGTGGAAGACCCCAGAACGGCTGGAGAAAAGGGAGCGGAGTCTGAGTCTGTAGATAAAAAGCAATTTTTCTACATTAGCAAACTCTTTGAAATTCCTAGACATCATATGAAAGTTTGAGGACATAAAGGGTTGCTTGCTTACCGTCATCCAAGGCAACAGCATCAGACAGCGAGCTGTCATCAGATATACAAAGATCTGAAATGGACCAACAAATATTTGTTCATTCAAAACATATCCTTTTAGTAATCCAGTCAATATCTTTTAGAATGTTTAAAATGTAGTTCATATGACAATCGACCGGCTGACCTCTCTGTCTGGAAGAATAGCAGGTCTGTGGAGAGACACAGCCGTGGTTAATGCGGTGTTTCAGTATGACATCCTGCAGCTCTTTCAGCTTTTTCTCTTCCCGTTTACACTGCTGCAGTCGGCTTTTCCTCACCGGTTTGCTGATGTGCTCCTCGAGGGAGAGCTTTCGGGCTGCTTCATAAATCTGCCGCTGCAGGGCGAGATCAGCCTCGAGCGCGTGCAGCTCAGACTCCTGGAGACAAACATTTCACGGGATAACCGCACGATTACAAGCTGAAAATGCTGAATTATGGATTAAACGCACCTCCATTTCCATATAAGAGGAATGGTTTCACCAGCATGAATGATAACATTTGAAACTAGCCAGGTACAGTCAGTTCCATTAAATCTATTAAAGTAATCTCCATGTAGAAACTGTGGCCTATACCTCGCCATCTTGTGAAATAAAACCCTCATCCAGTTTGAAAGAGGCTCCGATGCGTCGCCGGACCTGCGGGGGCTTCTCGTCGGGCAGGAGAGGGTAATCAGAGGGCAGCTTTCCAGTCAGCTCCTGTTAAAACAAAGGCCATTTTAATGTCAAAGAAAACAAACTTTATGTTTGTTAGTCAATACAAAAAAAAAAAAATCTTTGAGCGAGCAGATGCTCGTCTTTATTTGTCCACAAAGAGGTTTCTATGGTGTAATGATCAGGCCCTTAAATCTTCTCCCTGCTTGGCCAATAGTGAATGACAGACATGTGGGCTAACATGCAAAGAAGCATCTGTTTCTTGGACATCGCTTTAGTGCCTCTATTGAAGGGCTGTATTCAGAACAAGAAAAAGCCTAGCTTAATCATAGCAATCTGATTTACACTTATGGGCCAGCTGACTTTACTTTACAGAACCTTTCCTATTCTTTTGAAACGCTGACACAATGTGTGTGGTGTGCAAAGTAATTTATGCTTGCATATAATACAAACTACTTTTCAAAAGGTTAGGATCAGTAAGATTGTATCATGGTTTTTAAGCAAGGCAACTATGTTCAATAATGATTGAGATAAGAAATGTTTCTCGAGCAGCAAATCAGCTTATTAGAATCATTTCTGAAGGATCATCTTACACTGAAAACTGGAGTTAACTGCTGAAAATTCAATTTGCGTCACAGGAATACCTGACAAAATATATTAAAAATAGAAAACGTATTTTAAATTGAAACAATATTTCATAATATTATTGTTTCATTGAAATTTTGAAATCACAAAACTAAACTTTTCAACGGTAGTATAATTGTTTAGCCTGATTAGAAGTCATTATGCTTCATTAGTTAATTAGGCCAGGCTTAAACTGCTTTAAACCAAGAAACCTTTTAGGGACCCAAAGTATTGGCAGACCCTGGTTGATTTTGTCTTTTCAAATGGAAATCAAGGGCTGTTGTGGTTTATGCTTTAAGCTTGGGTTGATGGCTATTTTCTAAGTTTAGGGATAAAAAAAGACATTTATTAAATTTCTATGGACAAAAAATAAAGGAAATATTATATTGACTGCCAGGTTCTCAAAGTTGATTTTAGGTCACAATTCAAGAATTTTCCACAGACCCTCAGGCTATTTGTGATGGTTTGATTTACATGTAAATATAAGCCCCGTGTTAAAAAAATTATATATACATATAAAAAATGATGATACAAGATGTCTATGAATCTAGCAAAGATAGCAATACCGATGGCACATTTTTTGTCACTCACAGCCTCTCTAATGCAGAGTTTCTTTAGCTCCAAGACACAAAGCTCCAGTCTCTCCTCAAGGGCCTGCTGCTTCAGCCTCATGGCACGCGTGTGAGTGCTCAGATCCTTCACTGGAGACGTGGGACTGTCTGGGCCTAGATATCACAACACATTTCATTACACAACAGCACACACATAAGCAGTGGGCCTGCCCTAACACAGTGAACTCTAGCTTCCATGTATCAAACTGGAGTTTGAGTATCTGACTTTTCCAAATCTTGGTTACCAATATGCCTTCTGCTCCCTCCAAAATATTAATTTTTTTTTAATCATTAAATAAAATAAAACAAAATAAAAGCACTCACCAGAGTTCAAAATGATGCCGCTATCAGAGTCACTGATCTCCTCCTTACAATCCATGTTTGTTTGTGTTACTCTGCAGCTTTCAACAATATCCGAGTTCAGTCTGCAGATGTGACCTGGTGATGGGAAAGAGAAAAGACTGAAATTCGTTGTTTGATTTTAAGCGTTCTCCATTTACTACTGCTCTCCAGTCCAGCAACCACTAAGTAAATTTGCCTTCCAAATTGTGGCCTGTGGCCGTGCGATTATGTAAAACCTGAACCTCTCGAAGAGAGGCCTTCCCAGGCACCTCAGCGTCTCCTCTACATCTGACAAAGCAACTGGTCTTTCGCCTCATCCACCCCTATTTTAGTCTGCGCACACACGCACACCCCCCTTTCCCAAATGTTTGAATGTCTCAAAACACAATAGCCGCGCGCCCAGAGTTGACCGCACACATGTGGGGGTCTTATCCTTCCCATACAGCACCATAGCAACCTGGATCACTATGACCAAGCAGGCGTGTGTGAATTGTGATGAAGTGTGTTTGGGGGAAAACTAGAAGTCAACAGATGGCAGAAAGGACTCTCCCCCTCTCAAAGACTGCACCTGTTCTCTCCAAGACCCCCTCTCTTTCTTTCAGTGCCCACTCGCCACAGCTTTGAAGTGGAACAATGTGTTCATGCTGATTCAGCTTCAGGCGAGACATGCTGATAACTCAGATAACCATGTCAGGGATTCTCTTATTACCTCGAAGAAAACTTACAGGCAAAGTTTTTCTAAAGGATTGTTAGAAATATAGCTTAGGGATGTCTATGTCTGATTGACTTCTCAGATTTCGCAGGCGTCAGTATGGAGAATGTAAGATGAGGAGATACTGCTGTGACATTTACATAAAGTCTTGTTTTGTTATTGTAAAGGAACTAGTTAATGCATTGGGCAGAGTTTGAATGACAAATCATATCCTCTTACAGATGTAAAAGGAATCACTCAATCAGGAAACTTCTTTTTAAAGGGGAAGTTTACCACTTTAAATCATGGCGGAATTGAAATGAAAGCCAATGGAGTTCAAAATGACTCTGGACCTTACTGACTCTCATTATATTGAAAACAAATAATAAGTAACAGTAACAGGATGTGAGGAAGATACTAGCTTCATTTAAGAAATTTGAAACACTTACTTCTTAGTCCTACAATGTAGGAAAGTAGAGTTTCCTGAAAAAATAAAAGCAAGTTACATCAACCATTAGCTATCAAACTAGCCCTCATGTATACAGACGTGCATAGTATAATCCTAAATATGAAGTTTTCTAAAAACGTTCCTATGACTGATTTATAAAACATTAATAAAATATGCACAAAACACATTCCCTAAATGTATCCCTCTAATATATACACATTTATTTATTCATTCAATCCAGAAAATTAGTTCATGAATTGAATTAATCCTGTAATATGCACAACGACGCAGTTAAAATGACTAATATGTGCATATAATCATGTTTACGCATATTGTCTATTTATTTGTCTTCACATTTTCATAATCAGTTTTGGACTATTTGGATTACTGGTATAGGAGCGCAAAAAAGTTGGAAGGGATGTTATGGAACGGTTTGACATATTGATGAAATCCATGGAATTTAGGATCAAATCCAATCATGTGTGTTTTAGAAGTAGTGCCCATGGCTCCATGTTATAAGCGCTAGTGTCAAACATGCGAAAAATCTAGGACAGACGCTGTATTTATATAAATGCTATTTTGGGGGGAAATCTAGTTGCCCACCCACATCACTAGGGACAACATCCCTGCTAATGAGTCGGCATGGATCCTTATCATCCCTCTTCCTGAGTTCTAAGGAAGAAAATTTGACAGGATGTGATTGTGGAGCTTCTAAAGCCTCCATCCTCATTCAGTTCTGTAACTCATGTGGATGGATGCAGCTCAGCACAATAGAAAACAGCCTGTTCCATCAGACACTCCAACGACTGAAAAAATACCAGCAAAGCTCTGTGTCAACAAGCCCGAGTGGCCAGTTTGCTGAGAGGACAGTATCTGCTGATACAACAAGACTTCCAGAGGGCAAAAGAAAGGCTGATGAAACTGCAGCAGGAATTAGGTCATTGTGACAAACCGTGCTTTATTAAACAAAAAGCAACTCTCAATTTTAGTTCACCCCATAATTCTGCCAATATTGACTCACCCTGGTGTCTTTGAAAACATGTGACTTTCTGCCAAGAAAGATAAGCAAAGTAATATAGAATACTGTGCCGGCTGCTCTTTTACTTGCCATTTCAAACCAATTATTCAAATAGGTGTTTGTTTCACACATAAAGATTTGACTTCAGAAAACTAACATCATACTACATGTACATCAGTTTCTGCTAAATTTATGACGCTTTTGCATAATTTTTGAAGCTTTGGTCTCCATTCACTGTAAATAAAGACTGTATATACACCAAGTTTACTTGTACTACTATTAATGGGAGAAACTGCAATGCACAATATAGCCTTCTAAAAAAAAAGAGTCAATTGTCACATTGCCAGTTGTTTCTACATTTCTTTTCAGAAATGTCAATTTTAGTACCTACATAATTAGTGAATCATGGTTTATTCATGAAAACATTCATCGACACACAAGACTTTGACCAACATTTAAGGGAAAGTTCATGTTTGATTTTATTCCTGAATTTGAAATTTTATTTTAATATAAGTTTCGCAAAGAAGTTTTTAAGATCCAAATATTTCACCATTCTATAAATGACACTCACATGCTTAATTTCCCACAAAATGACTTGAAATGTAGGAATGCACAACCTTCAGAACTTTGTGTTCCACAAAAAAAAAGGAGATCATGAGGAGATGGGATGAGTAAATGATGACAGATTTTAATTTCTGGATGACCTACTCCTTCAAACCCGCAAACTGCACTCACAAAGACCTCCACCCTGAAACACATTAGGTCTGTCTTGTCTACAAAGCACATTAAGCTCAGAAGTGCAGACAGGACGTAGTCTTCTCGACAGCGATCTCAGCAGCAGAAGAATAACACAACAGATCCACCCATCCTCTCTCGCAGTCAAGCATAAAGATGAGACATCAGCGAATAAGACCATTTTCAATAGTCTGCAATTCTCATGTCATCTCCGCCAGATTCCCAAACACCCTTTCCCATGAGTCTGTGGGGCTGTGATCTATTGGAATGCCTACTCGGCCAATTTCATTACCACTGCGGCCAGGTCTGGAATTCCCAGAGAGGGCCAGAGCTTGGAAAGTCTGACGGGAGACTTGAACACGACCCAGATTGTATACGGAGCCTGTTATTACAGAGATGCTGAATCGTGTGGATGCAGATGTTATGGGAGCGACAGAATTTAGTGTGTGACTTATTTCCACAGCTGGTGCAAAGCCAAAAAACAGTCGAATGTTAATGAAGCCATGCAGAACATGGAGGAGAGCGAGAAAAAGAGAGAGTGTGTGAAGAGACTTGAAAGACAGTCTTTGTGATTCCACTTCTCTGCTTTCATCATGCCACTCAATGAAGATGAAGCGATTAATCAGAATGCATGACAAAAAGCCTCCCAAAGACAAAAACACCTTTGGCTAATAAATTAAAGTAAGTTTCTATGCCAGCGTAAACACAGACTCATTGTCCTTTCTGAATGGACATCCACTTCAATCTGTACTCCAGTGCAAAGTTAATTAAGACATATCATGTATTTCTGGAAAAAATATCAACTTTGTAAGCCTTTATACAAATAGCAACGGTTGTATCTGTAGGTGAAATAATCTTTTAATTAACATTTAACAGTTCTAATGTTTAGAATGGCTGTATCAATATCAGCTGACTTGGATCGATGTTAAACAACACAGGCAAGCACTAAGAAACATGCATGAAGCTTTTTAAGGCAAATGATAACAAATCATTTACTGTTGTAGTAAATGATTCATCTAATTAATCATAATGCAATCAAAATCCACAAAAACTCGGGGCCCATAAATACATGAAATTCTGATTTCATTTTAGAAGTGGCAGTCTTTAATAATTGGCATGCTTTGAAAGGGTTGGATGACCTTATAAGCAGCACTAGTCCATGCAATGAAATGGTCAGCATCTATATCTGTTGTAAATGTAACATAACATAAATGCGCTCAAAACATATTTAAGAACATGAGTTCAGAGCTTATCAAAAATTAGCGCATGCCTTCAGATGAACGATTTCATGGAGCCATTGTGCAAAGCGTTAATATAAAATATAATTTCCACATATGTTTTGTGCCACAAAAAGATATTACACAAATGTAATAGCTCTTAATATACAAATATTAATTATCTTCACCATACCTTTCTTCGCAGTATCCAGCCCAATACACACCCTCTGTTCACTCCATTCCCGCAGATGCGCGTGTGCCGGCGACTCCACAGTGCGGCTGGATGTGGAGTCTTTACTCAAGCTAGCCGAAAACCACTGGACTGAACCAGCCGTGGTTGCGCAGGGGGGGTGCGCCATGTAGCTGAAATATTCTCCAATTTGTATTGATAGTGTAACATATTTATAAACATGAATAGACGCATACTTTATATTTTAATGAGAAACAACAGTAAAATGTGCTTGTTTATACGTTTGAGGTAGAAAACCGGGGGCTACCACTGCATCTACCCCCTATATCGATTGTTTGTAGATGCTTGGTAAGCGTGCGTGATCTTTTGAAGGCAGCACACGCTTCTTCTACGATAGGCGTGTCTTACAGAGCCAGCGGGAGAAAACCGAGACAATAAGAGTTAAACAAGAGGACAGCTGGCGAGTGATCCTCTGGACTGTATGAATTGTGTCTGAAATGGCACGCTGCCACAATTTGATTGTTTGTCTGCGTGGCGACGTGCCCAATACCTTTCAAAGTAATTTGCTGAAAGAGTGTTTGACGTAACTGTCGTCAACCTAACGTTAAATAGATATATGAATTTCGAGAGCACAACATGGCTCGAGTTTCTTCCTACAAACGTTTCTTTGTCGATTTGCTTCCCATTTGCCTCCTGTTGTCACCTTTCTGATAAAGGCGGGCTACGGCAGATGGTCAGGCTTTCTTTCCTCTTGCTTCTCCCTGAATTTAAAGATCAGCTAATTAAACGGGGGCATTTCCATGTGAAAGGAGGAGTCCGTGGAGACTTCTCTCCGTACTGGCAATGTGCTGAAGTGCCACCTGTAAAAGCAAAGGCAGCGAGACACCGAGCCGATTTGGGAGTTCTACTGTTGCAAATAATAAAAAGCCTGTAAATAGGGATTAAATACTTAAGTATTTCTTTTTGTTTAAGAATATATAGCCCATGTTAGGATATCATGGTGCCGAGATGTGGCTGGAGATTTTGTCATTTGGTTGCTAGGACTCAAAAAGTTACTTTTCAATATGAAAGTCCCACTTAAGTATGGCACTTTGGTCACATGCTTGATGAAAGTTGTATGTCAAATAATATACTATGACTTAATAGCAAATTAAAAAAAATAAAAAAATAAAAAAAATAATGGCTATTACTGGTGAAAAGAGGGAAAAAAAAAAAAACACCAACAACAGGGTAACGTAATCAGTATTAATAAACCGTTTTAATTTGCTCAAGTTCACAAAACATTACAGTATATTTAGAGTGCTTCAGTACTAAACTACATTATAACCACTTAATTTCATAACATTCATAACTCTTTTATAATATGACAACAGTAAAAATTACAAGGCGAAATTTATCTCCATAGGTCCTTTCAGTGGTTTTAATCGGTCAACTGTATGCGACGCAGATTTTCTCTCACTCGTACAAATTCTGGAACATTCTTCTCATCCTCTATGCGCCGCTGTTCCTCCATCTCATACTGTAAAGAAATGTAAAAAATAAAATCTCATCTGGCAAAACCTTTGCTCTCCATTTCAGGAATGAGGAACATTAAGTGGACAGAGATTGGTCAATACCTCTTGCAGTTTCTGCTGTCTCTTACGGAGCTCTTGTTCCAGGTCAGAAGGAGGTCGGAGGGCAAGTTCCTCCTCTCTGTGCAGGTCAAGCCTCCTCTGCTGTAACACACGCTGCAATTCTGGTTTCTCCTCCAACAACAGGCCTCTGAAAACAAGGTTAATGTGGGTTTGATTTCATTTAAAGCTTTTGATGTTTACTTTTACTCCTTGTAAAAGTACTGGGTTATGTTGGTGCAATTCATTTGCAAAAACAAACAACTTTTAGGTAGTACTGTTCTTTACCTCTTGTGGCCAAGCAGAAGCTCCTTATGGAGATTCTGGCGACTGGGGTACTCACTGGGTGAGCCATTCAGTTTCCTGAGCTGAATAAACTCATCTCCACTGTCTGTGCTTTGCTGGGACGCAGGAGAATGACACACATAATTCTCTGAAAATAGAAAGGTTGGAAACCTTTAGACTTAAGAACAAATCTTCAATTGTGATTTGCCATTTGTTTGAGAAGCAAATTGTGTAGATGACTAAAATAAATGTCTACATGTTCATGTGATGCCATGCAAATTGAATTCCAAACGGTCAATGCCTGTACCTTTTTTGTGATGTCTGAATCCTGGCCGCTGCAGGGAAAGTTAACAATATTAATGAGTAAGCAATATATTTAATAATTTTCAAAGTCAGTCAATCTACCCAAATGAGCGGGTTACTTCTTGCATGCAACTGAAACACTGTGCCAGCATGTCCACCTGCCGATGAAAGCACAGAATCAAATCAGCTCAGTGGACTGAGATGACATGCTCTGCCTCCTAATGTGTGCTGGCTTGATTTACTAACAGATGAATGAAGCAAAGAGGGCCATTTATAGCTCAACACTGAAGCTTTCGGAGGAACACTGAAGAAGTTATTTTGACCTCCTGACCTCAGAAACACATGCTCCAAAATAACGACAGAGGACAGGATATTCAAAACTGGATTTCTTAGCAAGCATTAAATACATACAAACTTTAAATTTATACATAAAAACACACACACACCACTATTATCAGCATATAAGCATTTAGATCTTTATAAATAATGAATAAATCAAATTACTCTCATATGAAATGTGTATCCTTGTTCTGGCTGTATTTAGGCGCTTTATCTATTATACTTCCTGGACACACATTAGAGCTTCATGCATTGCATGTGAACCTATAAAATTGGCATTGCTAGCGCTATACTAAACTGTTTGGTCTACTGGAACATATGAACCTAGACAAGTCCTACTCTTAATGAGACGTTAATCTTCTGTGCATCCTGTCCACAGCATAGCATTTATAACAAAGACCGGGTTAAACCAGCTTACACTGGCCCAACAGTGCCATGCTCAAGGGCCATGCCATTGTGTCAGCCACACTTTACAGCCCTGTGCCATCACCTGTGCGCAAATTATGATCATTGTAGTGTATAAACGTTTGTGATGGGGTCATATAGAAACAACTTGCTGGAATTGAGCCATTAAATAGGAACCAAATTTAGTGCATTGTTAGTGCACTTCAGTGGTAACTCCAAAAACAATTAATGAAATTGTTTTTATAACTAAACCCAGACTTAAAGCTTTTTAATGTCATGTTCAAGGTTAATAAGTTTTTATAAAAACGTGAACCAAACAAACACCTGTTGTTCTTCTGAAAATAGGGAACGTAACTGCACATTGAACGTTTGATACCCCCCCCATTGAAAAAACAAAACAATAAAGAAAATTAAAACACACACACAGGATTCAGCAAATAAATCCGAACTACGTTTTTTCAAAGAGCACTCACCTCCACGCATACAGCTGATTGATTTTTTGTCGTATTGAGGTCCAGCATTGTGTGAGTGGTGTCGATACTGTGGCCTTCAGTCCGCGTCTGATCTGTTTATGTTCATTGATGCTTGTTGCAGACACTACGTTCAAGCTCATTACGCCATTCCAGATTAACCTGAACCTATACGAGGCACGTAGGATGTCAGATTAACTAATTACCGTAGACATCAGCGCTGCTTTTCTCTGTGTTCCTTCTTGAAAATATTAACTCTTGATCTCATTATTATTTTTTTCTCAGTGAGACAAATGAAAATACCAACAGACATCCGTCTTTGCTGGTTTAATAAGCAAATGCCTGTTAAGAAGTGTTTGTTTTCTGAACCAACAGGGATATATTGTTTTCTCAATATAAAATCAAATCTTGTCCAAATCATGTAATTTCACTCTCTGATTATTCTTCTACATTAACGTTACATTAACTAATAATTACTAATTTACAAGGATTTTAACTTTATAATATAATAAAAAAATACATATACACATATTGCGCATGCTACTCGATAATAAATAAATAAATAAAAACTTAACGCAACCGTAACCAGCCACAAGAGGGCAGTGTTATTTTTTAGGGTTGTCTAAACGTTTCCCATGATTCCAAGTTGCTACTTATTGACGTCAACCAGGATGTGAGGTCATTGAGTGAATGTGTTCGCATGTGTGAGGATGGTTGTTTGTTTGCTTGAATGTTTGTGTTTTGTGATTGTGTGTGAGAGTGAATGAGTTCATTTTAAAAATCTACACCGTGATCTTATTTGATCTTGTCCGAGTTTTTGCCCTGCTCGGATACAGAGATGATAATAACCGACCCGCGAGCTTCTGTAGCGATGATCGTGAGGCTTTTCACAAACTCGGGGCATCCACAGTTGAAACTGTGGTAAGAAATGATGAATCGATCAGATATACTAGAACAGTCAGGCTGCTGGATCTCGATCCGGTGTGCCGTGCTTGTTCACTGAGTATAACGGCGATTCTGATCCCACCATAACTTCGACAGTGAGCTTGTCCTCGAAGTCAGTGAGCGTCACGGAGCTGCAAGTTTGTTTTATTTTTAAAGAAGGGACCACACATGGATAACTACGTTTACTTTTATTTTTTTTAAGTTTCAAGCCCTTGTATATGGTTTGACAACCGACTGGGGAACGCGTGGTCGTCTTAACTTTACATCCAGTATGTGTTGTGCTACGTAGAGTAAAAGCCGCCATCATGCTTACGAGAGTAACCTCGGTTTGTAGAGGCGGTGTGATGAGATTCTGTAATAATAAAAAAAAAACGTTAAAAAAAGAGATTTCAAATTGTCTTATGAGTTGAGTATTTAATCTCACCTATGGAGCCTTTTATACTGTATATAGAAGCCTTCTGGGTGTCGACCCATACTATCATTCCTTTGTTTTCAGTCTCGCACATTGATTCTTCTAATTCCTTGTTTTTCACTGTCCTGTGTGCGGGAGAAAAATAAAATGGCTGAGAGTTTTAACTTTACTGAGACTTCAAATATAACACTCTCGTTTGGGTGTCTTTTATTAATAAAAAAAGAGTTATAAATCACTATTTTGTTGCTATAAAAATTATTAAGAGGCCTTACCTGTTACCCACTGCAACAGTTTCCTTCTGTGTCACTGTTTGTTTTTTGTTTAGAAATAATCCTAGATGATGATCGTATGTGGATTTTAGATGAATGTCCAGACTGTCTTTTGGTGCCTTGTGATAACATTTAGTAGTAAGGGAAAAAAACACACAAAGCATTGAATCAGAACTTGTTTCTCTTTTGATTTAATTTAGGTTGCCATGTTCATTTTTATCATGGGCACTGAACTTTCCCCATAACCATTGCACTATTTAAATTTTGCACATTTAATACTGCACATAATCATTGCACTACACTGTACATGCCCACTAATTGTACATATCCTTTGCACGTACCACGCAGTAAATTTCTGTTTATACATTTTTAAATCTAATAAAAAAAATCCTCATTCAAATTAAGTCAACTCACCGTAGTGTCACAATGAAAGACATTTCGGCGAGAGCTGGTCTGTGTTGTCGTGTTATGGAGTCTTCTCCAGGGTTCGTCATTTTGGGCGAGATGGGTTGGCTTGTCAAATGGCAGTTTCTGACCAAGCAAAATTAAAAGTAAATAAAATGTAAAGAACTGTAGGCTATAACCAGAAAGCGAACTTAATACAAACTAGATGTGTAAATAGAAAATGGTGGACCGTTATAAAATTTGAATTACCTGAATTTCCTTGCTCCCTGCTAAAGTATAATCGTTCTCATATCGCGGGAAAGGAAACGGATCTCGTTCTTGTGGCATATTTCCAAAATCTATCCAGATGAGTCTGGTGGAATGCAACAGATCGATAGTTTGGGATCTTGAAACTTTTTTGTTGTCCCTCCTACCGTTGCCTAGAGACCAACAGTGAGCGTCAGGTCTGCCGCACCACACAACTCGAGACGTAAACATGCTAACCACTGATCTATCAGTGATGCTAACCTTACAGACAAGCGCTAACTTTGTAAACCTTTATATTAACAGTTGATTACAACAGCAAAATAAATATACACACATAGGCCTCTCTTTCTCTCTATATATGTATAGCGAAAGCTTATAAGCTTAATAGTTCCCCAGAATGTGCTGCTAAGTACTAAAATGCGTTTCCCAAATTAAGAACAGACCTCATATCATTACTATAATGTTTGTTATTCAGTCGTGCACTCGGTCTTTATTGTGATTTTGTTTTTAAATCTTTACAAATATTATCGACTTGTGTCTTATCTATACAAGAGGGACACGTTTGCAGTAGGAACGCCATTCCAAAGAGACTGGCCAATAGGAGAGCTGAGCGCGTTACACGCTTAGTATGTGCAAACAGTGTCTGGATAAAAGCCCAGCAATATTTACAGCACGGCTATTACGGTCTCACGCCTTCTATAAAGTGAACGTATCTTTTGGAAGCCGAGATGTATTTAAGCCATGTGCTTTTCAAAGTTGGAACGCAAAGCGTTCCTGTTATTTTTCTGCTTCACTTACTTTTAACGGAGGCAACGGAATTACCCAGCTGCAAGGAGGTAGGTGCTGCTTTACTGTGCATTATACTCATTTTCTGAGACTGTAACTTGAGATATTACAACAGTCTTTTAAAATTGCGTAATTTTTAGTAGTTGTCATACGCAGTTTATTTCTGACAGCTGGTAGATCTACACAATGCACTGCAATTATTGGCTGACAGTCTGTATTGGCTGGACACACATTAACAGAATAACACATTTGTGAGCTAATGCTGTTGCTGATGGAATATTGATCATTATAAACCCAGCATTATCCTGGAGGACTAGGCCAGTACATTCTATAAAAATCTATACACATATAAGGTCCGTTAATAGTAACATAACAGAAAACATAGTTTCTCCCCATTGATTAAATGCTGACTAAATGGCATTGTACACATCATCATACACCGTGAAGCACGTGCATCACATGATGCTACTATACAATTAAGGAACCTTACGAAATTTAATCCAGGCACAAATGAAAAAAGCAGCCTGACAGCTTATATCAGTTAATAAAGCAAATAAGGCATGTGCACTGGATATTTTCTTAGTTAATAAAAAGCTCACATCAATCATCAGGATTAGCTTCAAGGAAACTTCTTTCCTTTCTGCTGCACGTATCCTTTAGCTCTCACTTATTACTTAAGAAAATAATTATGTTTGAACAAGGGTGAGCATAATCATGGGAATAGGTGAGACACTTACTTTATCATGTCTTGATAAGCTTGGCCATAGAGAGCTGTGTGAACTGGGCATCTGCTGTTGTGATCAGCCAACAAACTGCTGCCGTGTTGTTGCTGTACCTAAACGGATATACCTGTATATAATAATGATATCATTTATTATTGCAAATATAACTGAAAATAGACCAAGTAGAAATCGCCCACTGACCTTGTGAAAAAAAAACAGCCCATGTTTTCTGTGGGAGTAGGAGATTCATCAGTTAATCTGACCCTTAAGAGACACCATAGAAACAAATGTCAGTCTGTTCTGTTTCCTTGGTTTCTCGGTTTCATCATTTATATGGATGTGGGGATTATGATGTTGACTGCTTGCTCAGAACAACAATTTGTTTCTTTCTTTCTCACTAAACGTTACTAATGTTGCTGCAAAGCCACTCATGGCGTTGAGGTCTTGTTAACTATTAATCTTGTTTCATTTCACAAGGGTCATTCTGATTTGCTCTGTGAAAGCAGAGTGTCTGTTGTTACCTCAGGTGCCATTCTGTCAGTTTAATTTAGGTTCTTGTTACTTGCCAGCTGCTTGTTCTTTGGGACAACATATACAGACCCATTTGAGTCTGAATAATTGTTTCATTCAAACCACAACGTTAAGTATTGAAGTATCTTGTTACAGATTATAATGTCCTTAGTTAAATTAAATTAAACTTGTAAATAGGAGGTTTGGAAATGTTAACAGGCCTATGTTAATATATACTTAAGATTTCATTTTATCAGGCTCTCTCGCTTTGCATAACGGTGAGTAAATAATAGACTGTTTGTTTAGACAAGGTTTCGAAGACTTCCTTGAAATTGATCTCCAGTGGGTGGATCCTACAGTGCAAATATTGATCTGACACTGCATTTTAAAAGGAGATGTAATCCAGACGAACATTATAAACAAGATGTTGGGAGCTACAGTTTTATATTATGTCTGTGAAGCATAAAATGTCGAGTTGTGCATCTCAGCTATCAGCTGTAATGACAATTACTTTAAAAAGCACTCAGAGACAGACTTGGGGCCACTGCAATTTTAATATTGCTGCAAAATAGTATTGTAATAAAAGTTTATTTCTCAGTTGAAGCTTTATGATAGTATAAATTCCAAAATTATAAAATAATCAAATAAATGTTCCTTGTATTTATTTATTTAGCAAGCAGCTACTACATATTAAACACTCCACATTACCTTTTTTATTATTTAATCAGTTTTTTTCTATATGAACTGGATAACTATACAGCATAATTTTGTTACTTAAACACTAAATTTATCATCATTGAATAAGGTTTATGTGGTTCATTTCTCCAAATATGCCAACAAATCTATGTAGGCTATGAACCTACATAAAACTCAGTTTTACTGTGATCCCAGTTTTGTTTAATTTTCAATATGAATAACATTTCAATGCAACTGTGTGTTTCATTATTTTGCAGTCCGATTATCATTTTGAGTACACAGACTGTGATGTTTTGGGCTCTCGATGGAGAGTAGCAATACCCAACAAGCCTGAGACCTGCACTGGTCTTCCTGATCCAGTCAAAGGCACCCATTGCAGTGAGTAACTACAGCAAACACTCACACCTCCAGCATGCTGTGTTACCAGGGGAAGTGTTTTCAAATCTAGAAAAACATTAAGATACTTTAATTTTTGTTGTTTTTTCTCTTTTGTTAGCGTTTAGCTGTAATGAAGGAGAATTTCTGGACATGAGAAATCAAGAGTGTCAGAAATGCGTTGCAGGGACTTATTCTCTTGGGACGGGAGTTGCTTTCGACGAGTGGGACACTTTACCCACTGGCTTTGTCAGCCATGGCATCAGTATGAACTTAGGAGACACTCACACAAATTGCTCCAAGTGAGTGACTCATATATGTATGAAATATGAGAGCTACAGCATTTGAGAATATGGTGATAGTGCTTAAAATTCAAGATCAAGTGGATGGTTGAGCAAGCCATTCACTTAACAGTAATTGCATGCAGAATGTTTATGCAAAAGTGCTTGATAAGTCAGGACCTTGAATTTTTGGAATTAAAAATGAATGGACATTTGAATGGAAATTTGCTTTACCCATTGCATGTGTCTCTTGCATCTGTGCAGCTCAACATGGATCCCGAAAGGTGATTATATTGCCTCTAACACAGATGAGTGCACTTCAACTCTTACATATGCTGTGAGTCTAAAGAAGCCTGGATCTGTGTCCTTCCAATACTTCTATCCAGACAATCACATGTTTTTTGAGTTTTATGTAAGTATATAATATATTATATATATATTCCCCACATATATGCATATACAGAATAAAGAAATATGGTTAGTTAAATTTAATTTGTATATAATGCTGTTTTAGGATAAATAATGTGTAAAAGGCAAGTTTTATAACAACCACAATTGTGACAATGTTAGATACTGCATGATATGGGATATGCATGTGCTAACAGGTTCAGAATGACCAGTGTCAGTCTACTGACTCTCAGCGTCGCTGGATGAAGGTATCAGAAAGTGACTGGGATTACCATTACGTAAGTCTGTGTGTGTGTGTGTGTGGTCCTGGTAAACCTTACATTATGAGAACAAAATGTCCCCACAAAGATGGCAATATCCGAAATCCTTGTCCTTCTGGGAAAATTTTTGGTCCCCATGAGGAAACAATGAATGAATGAAAAAATTAATGAAACGTTTTTGAAAATCTAAAAAGTTTTCTAAAAAGGGTAGGTTTAGTTAAGGCAATAGACAATACAGTTTGTACAGTATAAAAACCATTAAGCCTATTTGTGTGTTTTGAAAGAATACATAGAAGCCTCAGGCATCAAAGCCTTTTCTTTTTGCTTTCTATCCAGGTGCAGCTGAGTAGTGGTAACAATGTCTTGTACTGGAGAACAACAGGTTTCTCTCTGGCTGCCAATACTGCCAAACCGGTTCTACTGAAGAACATTGCCATCTCAGGTATTTATCCATCACTCTTCATGGTGCACTACCTTAAAAAAAAAGATGGCTTAAATTTGAAAGCATGAACAAAATTGACTTTTTTCAGGTGTCTCGTATACATCTGAGTGTTTTCACTGTAAGCCTGGTACCTACAGTGATAAACCAGGGGCTGCCCGCTGTGTGCCATGCCCTGCTAATTCGTACTCTAATAAGGGAGCCACTGCGTGCCAACCTTGTGAGGAGGACAAATATTCAGGTGTGTATCTCATCATTTTTAACGCAATGTTCATGGTCACTCATCAGCTGCTATTGTTATCATCATTAATTATTGCTCATAGTTGTGATATTTGTCCTTGGTACTGAGACAAGTATGAGTGCTTTTAGGATGTTTACATGTGGTACATTTGTATACTTACAACATATTTATATTCCTAATGTAGGTGCATTAATGCAAATGCAAAAAATTACATTCATTGAACAAATGAAAACAATTCTGTAAAACATGAAAAGATATTGAATTGTTGATAGAATTATTGAATGATTTTTTTTGGTTAAACTAACAAATATATGAGTCATAAACTAGAAAATCATAATGCATTGTAAGCAGTTATTTGACATGACTGGTGGACACCCAACAAATGCCTTGTAAAGGGCTTTAAAACGTTACATCTGCATAGATGTGATCAAGCATTTAAATGTAAGCTCATGAAAGGTAATGTTCATGTAAATGACCTGCACACATCAGTGCCTTTACTCTATGAGATTTGCCTACTGTGTTTTATCACTTTATCTAAACGAGTGTGTGTGTGTTTTTCCTAATGCCACGGGCGTTTTCCTGTCCTGTGTGTGTTCCTTTAGCAATTGGATCTGGAAACTGTCTACAGCGACCGGCCTGCACGACAAATGATTACTTCTATACTCACACACCATGTGACTCCAGTGATCAGGTGCCACAAAAAAATTCAGTGCAAATCTAGTTTTTTTATTTTATTAATGTAGTAGCTATTTTATTTTATTAATTTTATTTATCTCCACATGACAATTTTATTTTATTGATGTAACACATTCAGGTGACAACTAACTGTTTATATATATATATTTAGACTCAACTGATGTACAAGTGGATCGAGCCTAAGATCTGCAGTGAGAGTGTGGAGGGGGCAGTGCAGCTTCCGGCTTCAGGGGAGATGATGGCCTGCCCTCCATGCAATCCAGGATTCTTCTCTAACAACACCTCCACCTGTGAACCTTGCCCACATGGCTTCTATTCAAATGGGACAGGTACTGTACAGAGAGACGATTTCGCTCACCTATGACAGCATGTATGCATCTCTGTTCTATCTCTAGATGTATATATATATATACTAAATGCATGCTTTAGTACATTATTGTAGTGATTTAATAACAGAGCTCACTATTAGACACAATCATTTTACATGTGTTCAGAATGCTCAGAGTGTCCCGCTGGAACAGAACCAGTTGTGGGTTTTGAATATAAATGGTGGAACAAAATGCCCAGTAATATGAGAAGTTCAGTCTTCAGCTCTGAATACAGAAGCACAGAAAGGAGCACAGGTAGGCCTAAATATCTCTTCACTAGCTTTCTACACAATTTAAAGCAAATTGTATATCATTTTATAATTGAATATGTCATTTGAAGTGAGCCATAACGTTTTTGTATCATAGAGTCATTCTGTCATAGATGTTTGTGAGTTATGGAGGTTTTATTGTGACAGGCTGGGAGGTCGCGGGCGAATACATCTACACCACACCAAGCAATCAGGACTCTGACTACATGATGCTGACACTCACAGTACCTGGATACAGGTGTGAGCACATACATATGTTAATGATCTTATTAATGGTCTTAATATCTCGTAAGTTGCATTGCATCTTGTTAAGATTTATATTTTGATTCATATTTTTTTTCTTTCCAGTCTGCCACCTTCCCTGAGTGAAGACAATGAGAGAGTTCAGCTTTCCAGAATAACATTTGTGTTTGAAACAATGTGTACAGCTGATTGTAAACTGTATTTCATGGCAGTAAGTCTGACTGTATTTTATGCATTGCGTATATGCCTTTTACAATTAGGACTACATTTTTTAAGTGTTTTATGTTCACCAAGACTGCATTTAATTGATCAAAATACCGTAAAACTAGCAACATTGTGAATTATTATTATCATTTAAAATGTAATAGGCCTATATATTTTACGTTTATTCTTGTGAGGGCAATGCTGTGTGAAATAATCGATTGTTTGGTGCATTAAAAAAGCATGTTTTTATTATCAATAGTGAAACATTTTTGGTGCTGGTTAATATTTTTGTGGAATATTAAATAGAATGTTCAAAAGAACAGCATATATTTGAAATAGAAATCTTTTGTAACATTAATGTCTTTACTGTCACTTTATGTAATGCATCAGCAATGAACAAAAGTATTCTTCTTCTTTTTATTAACCTTACTTACCCCATACCTTTCAATGGTACAATTATTATAATTTCTTAGTTCCCTAATTTGCAGAGTATTAATGTCTAAGATTTGTCTATATCTCTTTTTCAGGGGCAAAATGAATGGAGTAATATTGTGGAGAGTTGGTCTGCCACTATAGGGAAGCAGTCCTACTCTTATCTTATTAAAAACAATAACACTGTTAGCTTCACCTGGGGTTTTCAGCGCACTGGGATCTTTAGTGTGGTAAGATTAAACTGACATCTCTCATTTCTTACCTGTTTTTGTTTGTTTGTTTAAAAAAAATCTCTTTTGATTATCTATGGCTGTATGTCTGTCTTACAGAACAATGAGTACAGCTCTGACTATGCTAAGCTCTACTCTGTTCACCTCACTAATGTGATTGGGGGTGTGGCGTCAGAATGTCGTCAGTGTGCCCTGGCTGCTGTTGACTCCGAGTCTGCCTGCGTCCCTTGCCCTCCAGGACACTACATGCTGAACGGCACTGGAGTGTGTAAAAGCTGTCCCTCAAATACCATCATCAGGCCCGAGCAGCCAATCGGAAAGCAAGCCTGCATACCTTGTGGACCCAATACCTACAGTAATGAAGTAAGCATTATTTATTTAAACAAAATGTAAATAAACTTGTCTCTAGACCACGTCACAAACGCCTGCTTTGTGAACGGCCTCAGTTCTTTGTGCTCACTGCAATTTTAAAGACTTTGCCTTTAAGGGTCATGTATTGATATAGCTAGCTTTTGAACAGTACCTGTTCTGGCCAGTAGGTGGAACTATTGTCAGTCGACAGGTTTCAGGAAATATTATTGATTCATCTTATAACGCAATAATAAAAGTGTTCAGCAATCTTGAGAACTTATGTGTTGAATATATTGTGCACAGTTTACAATTGTGACCTTGTTAATGTATAGTGTTGGGGACATAATAATAAATAGCAATAGTTATTATAATTCCTTCATTGGGTGAAGTGATTAATAAATATTCAAAAATATTATTACTTTTTTATTAACTTACAATATATTAAAATAAAGAATATTATTATTATTATTTGTAATTATTACATTAATATACTTTATTATTGTGTATGGACATTTCTAGCAACCACTTGATTTATATTGATTTTCACAAATCATGCACTGTCCAACTATTTTATAAATCCATTCACTTCTGTCATGTGTTTGTCCTCTTTGTTCACAGGAGCGTTCTGCATGCATGAGTGACTGTACATTAGCACTGCATCATAAAGGAGAGATGCTGAATTATAATTTCTCTCCACTGGCAAATGTCACTGGCTTCCAGAGCAGCCCACGCTTCACCAGTAAAGGGCTGCAGTATTTCCATAATTTCAGTGTGGCGCTGTGTGGGACAGAAGTAAGAGGCCAGATCCATTACTGAAGTGTGTAGTGAAGTTTTTGTAAAAGCTCAGAATGAAGCATTAAAGTGCGTCTCTCTCTCACGTAGAACAGGGCTCTTGCATCCTGTGTGGAAAATGTAACTGAAAGCAAGAGGGATGTAAAAGGCTACATCTGTCAGTCTACCGTAGTGCCTTCTGAGGTCAGAGGTCAGACTGTCGTATCCTCTCAACCCTTCACTATTGGAGATGGTTTAATTGGTACGGGCTGCAATGCTTTGAAATCTCTATTAAAAAACCTGTCCCACTGGATCTTGTGGATTCATCAGATGCAAACTTTTTATACTCAGGAGTAACTACTGACTCCAGATTTGGTGACATCGCATCATTGGATGGCAACTTTCCTACTGAATTAGAGCTGCCTGATGTCATATTCTACTACAGGTGAGTGTATTCCAATGATCTGTGTTTAATTTATTCTAATGGTTTTAATATGTACACAAACAACTCAGTATCTCAGTTGATGTAGTTCAGACTGATCTGTAATGACGTTCTTCCAATTATGGTGTCAACAGATCTAGAGAAACAACGCAAGCATGTAAAAATGGAAGATCAGCCTCTATTAGGCTCCGATGTGATCCCACTGTAACACTGAAGAACCTTTTTTCCCTACCAAGGTACAATATGAAAATCTTTTTTCTTTTTGGGTAGGGCTGCACCATTAATTATTGTGATTATACATCACAAAGCCTGTGATTTAATTAAAAGGTTAGTTCACCGAAATTAAAATTCTGTCATTAATTTACTCAACCATTCTTCTCCCCTGAGTAATGTGTTCCACCATTTTGGAGAGTACTTTGAGAACGTTCAAAAGGAAAGTATGTGCATGATCATAATAAGTGTTGTTTATGCCTAGGGGAAAGTGTGTGTATGTGCTGTGATACTCTTTAAAAGACGTAAGGTGGAAGACGTAACTTGAATGGTTGAGTAAATTATGTTATCTTTGCGCAAAAAATTATTCTGATAGCATCGCAAAACTGAAGTTGAGCCTCTGATGGACATCACATGGACTGTTTGACTGATGTTTTTACTACGTTTCTGGACCTGGGGACATTGTGTTGCTATCTATGGAGTAGGTCAGTAAACTTTCCGATTGCATCAAAAATAATAATTTGTTTTCTGAAAATGAACATAGGTTTTACAGGTGTGGAATGACATGAGGGTGGGTAATTAATGACAGAATTTTCATTTTGAGATGGAGTAACCTCTTAATCACTCAACCTTAAGCCATTCCAAACTCATAAGACCTTTGTTCATCTTCAGAACACAAATTAAAATATTTTTTATGAAATCCGAGAGCTTTCTGACACTGCAGCACAAATGACACATTCAAGGCCAAGAAAGGTATGAGGACATCATTAAAGTGCTTTAATAAGTTTATGAAATTATAATTGTATTCCCCCAAATGGCGCAGCCCATTTGGCGCTATTCAAAGGAAAAAAACAAGACCTATCTGATTTGAAAGTTGAATATTGTATGGTTTGGAATATTCCAACTCAGACGATGGAATAATATTGCTGTTTATTGCTTGGTTTCTTTGTGTGTGTGCATTTGGTACAGCAACTGTTCAGAGGGTACCTGTGATGGCTGCTCCTTCCATTTCCTGTGGCGCTCCCAGTATGCCTGTCCTCTCTGCTCTGAGAGGAACTATAAGGAGATTGTGAGTGCTTGTATCCAAGGAATTCAGGTACATGTCAATTCACATCATGACAGACCACACAGTTTGTGAATGAGACTATTTTCCCACTTTGAGTAGTTTTGTTAAGCTTAATTCTAAAAGGTGTTTATGTTTCTCAGAGGACTACCTATGTGTGGCAGCAGCCTCTGAGGTGCACAGGTGGAGTGTCACTGCCTCCACAGAAGATCAGTGCCTGTGTGACGCTGGACTTCTGGCTGAAGTTTGGTGTCTCCATCGGAACTGTGGCTGCTATATTGCTTATTACCATTAGCTGCTACTTCTGGAAAAGGACACGCAAGTAAGAGTTCATTACTGAAAGAGATAGTTAACAATGGGACCAAAAACTGGTTTACTTATTTTTGACTTACTTTAACATCCAGTAATATATGAATACTGAATTGGAAAACTAAAGGTTAAGGTTAAATCTAATGAGGATTAATGAATAATCGATGAAAAAAAGTATTTTTACCACAGTATTGTTAAATAAAATAAAACAGATGGATGTTTATCTAGTAATGCCAATTTAAGGAAAAATATATTTGTTTTTCAACTGTGTATGGAATTGCATTTTGACCAATACTGTATCATATATCTATATTGACAGATTTCATATTTTGACGCTGTTAGCGTAGTTCTCAATCCTATTATTGTATGAATTTAAGTGTAAAACACTGACTTTCTGAGCAAATTAAGACAAGAAGAACAACACGCAACTTCACGCTGCTATTAATATGTATGCAAATATGTTCTTTTATCTCTGTAAGCCTACTTGTAGATGAATTTGGGATAAATGAAGGCTGCTGCATGTATAAAAGAATGAATGTCCTCTCTTTAGGCTGCAGTATAAGTACTCAAAGCTAATGATGACTGCAGGAGATAAGGAGTGTGAACTTCCAGCTGCAGATAGCTGTGCTATTATGGAGGGAGAAGATGCAGAGGATGACCTCATCTACCTCTCCAAGAAATCTTTCTTCACTAAGATCAAGTCATTTTCCAGAGAGGTAATGAGGTCACATGAAAGTGTCTATACTATCTAACCATACTAACTCTCTCTTTATATATTCTTGATGGATGCTATACACGTTTTTAATGTTACAGTAATATTAGCATTAACAGGCAGATAGAGACATTTTCTTGACAAACTGTTGTTATTTTACAGAGAACGTCAGATGGCTTTGATTCTGTTCCTCTAAAATCATCAGCTGCACAGGAGATGGAGATGAACTAGAACTTTTGAGACAAAATGAGCCCAAGCAAGAAATGTTTGGCCTGTCACTAGACATCCTTTATGGCATATTGGCAAATAACATCAATGTTTTTATTCCTAGAAAGACTGAGCAAAGAATGACAGAAAAACATGTCTGCCTTGTTCAAGTCACTTCATAAACCTGTGATTTCAAGACTGTCATAAGAAGTTTTTTTCATAAAACCTTTTTTTATGATGTAAGACCTTTGTCATTGTGGCGGCCTATAAAAATGTATACTAAATCTGAATGCTTGAGAAAGATAATGCAGGACATTTTACTTGGCATTTGTTTGACATGTCATCATGCAATATATCAAATATTATCTTTTTCTTCTCTTCATTTGGTTCAGTGAGAGTTGAAAGCTACAGGTAAACCTGCCTTACAAGTTTTTGTAATGTGTTTTTTTACTCGAATGTTTTGGCAGACAGTGCTAGCATGTATGTTGTGTGGACCTTTTTTGTTATGTATTTTAGGAAACGTCATCTTGTTTGTAATATTTTTCAAAGAATATAACCTACTTGATAAAGCTAAGGTCTCCATTGTTATTGAAACTATAGATTAACTAAAATTACACCAAGCAACATAGCTTTTTGTGCGCTATTTAAATAATTGATCTTACGTTGTTGCGTCAGTTTGTTAAACGCAGCGGATCAGACTGTGGCCGTTTCCATAGTAACGAATGTAAACAGCATGAAACTATGAGCTCGTGCAGCTCCAATATTATCTGATAGTTGTCTGAAGCGCCGAAAGATGCCGAAAAAGAAAGGAAACAAGGGCAAGGGAAAAGGGTAAGGATGAAAGATGTAGTTTTAGGTTTGTTTTGCACAGTAAGCCTTTGAGATACTTGCTTTCTCTAATTGTCTTTACACTTCACGCCTTTACAGAAAAGGTAAGAAAGAAGGCAAGCATGAATCTAAAGCCGACAAGGAGTCAGAGATCGAAAAGTTAAAATCAAACGCTGATTTATGGGAGGCGAAGTTTAATATCACGGAAATTTCGCGTGTCGAGTATCGCGAAGCTACTCGCGCGCTCGCCAAAGCCAACGAGGAGCTCGCGAACCAGCAATATAGAGCAGAGAAAGACACAAACGATATTATTGTTTTTCTGAAGAGAGCAGACCGTGAAAAGACAGCAACGGTTAGTCTGCTTTTGTCGTTTTACATCTCTGTCATGAACATTTCAATTTATCCACCGCACATAAACGCTTTATGACAGAGATGTAGTTAATTTCCTACTTGTCTCCTATTAGATTGCTGCATTAGAAGAGGAACTGAAAAGAGAACAAGCAAATTCTTTACAAGAGAAAGACCTTCTGGTAAGCACTGATTACATTTGAGTGTTTTTCTAAATTAATTAGCATTATGTCAAGCTTTTACAACTGAATTTTGTCATGCTAAACTTGATTTTCACCCCTAATTTCGTTTCAACTGAATGGATATTGCAGGTGGCTGAATACATGCAGAAGATTGATGCTTTAGAAGACAGGTTTAAGCAGAGGTCAAGCGACTTTCAAAAGATGCAGGGGGAGCTCAAAACCATTAAGCATTTTCGCAAAATAAAGGCCAATCTGGAAGAAGACCTGATCAGTGTACTACACAGTCAATACTAATAACTGTTTAATGTAATAAGCAATGTAAATTTGTAAAAACCTAAAATATAATGTGTTTCTTGTGCTTTTAGATGAGAGAAAAAATGTATATTGCTGACCGCGGACACCAAGAGAGTCTGGCGAGAACAGAGTACAAGTTCTACACAGCACGAGTGAGAAATCCCAGATGCTAAATATATCATGCATTCATTTATAAGAAAGACATAATGGATAAAAACGTGTTTCAGAAAGTGCATTTACCATCATATTTAAAATTCATTTGTACAGATTTTTAGATACTTTGTTTGGACCAGGTGTGCCATTAAAATACACGGTAGAACAGTCAGCAATATCTTCTTCTGTATAGATTCACCTTGAGAAAGATGCGGAGCAAAAGATCAGTGAGCTTGCAGAGCAAGCACATCATGAAGCTATTGCGTGAGCAGCCATCCTTTCTATTATTGAATCCATTGCTCATTCCAATCATTAGGGTTAAATACTGCATATATGACCTTTGTGTGTGTATCATTTGTGTTTTTATTGGAGTCAAATCTGCAATTTTGCTCCCAACAGGCAGCTCGGTACAGCATCAAATACTGTGTTCAAGGAGAATGTACGGTTGAATGAGGCACTGAATTATTATGTGAAAGAGGAGGAGGAACTGAAGAGGACTAATTTAACCTTGACAGAGAAGAATGCTTCCCTTGCTCTCTTAAAGGTGCTACCACTTACAAGACAATCAGGAGTTTTGAGAGTCATTTTCTCAGTAGATTATTTAATTAAAGCATAAGCTTAATAAAATCAAAGTACATTAGTGCATTAACCTTGCAGAACCTGAAGTTTAAAAAAAAAATTGAACAGTTTATTCACACTCATGAAGGAATAGAACACAGAAGCTTTATTAAGTGGCCTGAACTGCACAAAAAATCAATGGCATCACTGTAACAATATAGTATAGGCTGCTTAAATAAACTGCATATAAATATCCCTTTGTATATTCCAATAATAATTTTTTGTAAAATATTTAAATGCCTGGGTTCTGTAGTTATTATTGTGGAGGCAAAACGTGTAACAGTAGAATTATTACTGAAAGAAGTACAAATAAATGTTTCTCAAAAGCCTTGAGTATCATATTTGATACTCACTTTTTACCTTAAATATGATACAGTAGGCTTTGTAGAGCTGGCTTTCAGATGTGTTCAGCACATTGCATCTGTCCTGTGATTATACCAACTCTACACTGATTCATTCTGCAGGAGACGAATGAACTGATGAGAAAAGAAGGTGATTCCCAGATGAAGTCCCAGCAAAATGAGATCTCTGAGCTGAGGGCTAAATTGGTCACACTTGAGCAAGCTCTTGGCCTCATGTCTGGGGAGTTTGAGCAGGAGAGAGAAGAGGTGGTGCAGCGTGCCATGGTCAGTATGCAGGCCAACAGCACAGACCTCGAGAGGTTAGAAATGCTTCTGGCTGCCCGTGAAAAGGAGCTGGGCCAAGTGAAACGGCTGGCTCAAAGCATCATCGAGCAGCGCAAAGAACTTGAACTCTTCTTTCATTTAGCTCTAGACCATGTGAGGAAGGAAATAAAAACACAGCAACACTTCTACAGGTTTGAACATTCTATGAAAACTAAACACTTTTCTGTGAATTATCCTTTAATAGGGAATTTTAAGATTCGGTTTCAAATTTGGAAGCGCTTCACACATTTGAAGATGATTTTGTATGTAGACAGGAGGCTCTGAAGGCCTATCGCTGGAGAATGCATGAGGCTCAGGCTGGAAGGTCGGAGTATCCTCGTATACGGACCTTCTCTAATGCACCACACAGCACCAATGATGTCCAGACTGACCTGGAAGAAGCTGACAAATGGTGCGAGAGCTTTTAGTGCAGAATTACTAATTGCTCTTAATGTGCATCAATAATCAAAATGACTATGATGATGAAAATGGTCTGGTGTCATTTTAGGAGCAACTTGAAAAGCTCCAGTGTGGATCTTTCAGATCTAACATGGGAGCAGAAAGAGAGACTACTCAATCTGCTTTTTGCTAAATTGAATGGGCAAAAAACAAGGTATATATATATATTTTATTTTTTTGAATATATAAATAATACACAAACACATTATATATATACGTTAGTATGAGAAAACTTCAACTAAATAAGTTTATATTTTTAAAATTTATAATAAGGGTTGGAATCCAGTATTTATTTTGAATGTCGGTTTTTGATGTCTGTTGGGATTGGGATATTGCATTGTTGTCTTTATGGAAGGCATTTGGTAAAATGAAAATTTTTTAACTGCACTGCCATTCCGTCACTCTGAGAACAGCATCCAGAATTCAGATTTCAATTTTCTTAGGCCTGGATTTCTTTGCATTTCACAAATTCCTTAAGGCAGTTCAGGGTCCCAAATGCTTATCCATTTTTTCATTCTTGTGTGAGAGTGTTCTTGTTTCTGTAGTGACAGACAACACAATGCCAAGTAGTTTTCCTGGCCCACTTCAACTATATAATTTGTTTTTCTTGTTTTTCTTTACTCCCTGACAGGAAACCAGCTCATCTCCCAGCTCTATCAGCATCTTCTTCTGAGAAGATCCAGGTTAGCAGTGATGCAGGGTAAGGCCCGCTGTGATGGATAACATATGGGGTGTTCTTTTACAAGAATAATTATAATGCTGTTTTGTGGTCTTATACGTGCTAATTCAAACCATTTTTTCCTTACAGATTGACTAAGGAAAAACTTAGCCATACCTTTATAACCCAGATGCCAATGCCCAATATGACCTCTGACCCCTGTGTTCTACCAGCCCTTAAGAGCACCTGATTGTAAAACATCATATTGTGTTGCAGTCAAATATTTCATCAAAAAAGATATAGAACAAAGAATGTAATTCCCAGCAGTAAAATCTTCTTAATATATTTGATCAATTTTCAGACAAAAATCTTCCTCCTCCTTCTCCATCCACTGATTTACCTTGTTCTGTTAGGTTCAATTTGCTCTGTCAGTTCATCATTTTTTTCTCTGCTCATTACTGTATTCTGTAACTATTGTTGTTTCTTATTTTATGTCACTCAAGATGCGTTATAAATTTAGTTTGTTCTTATAAAGTGACCTTGTGCGAATGATACATATTGTATGTTTTCATGTAAAATAAAAAAAATAAATAAAATGAATAAATAATAAGTATAAAAATTATTATTGTTTCATTAAACACAAATTTAAAAAATATCTTGTAGAATTTTACAGTTACACCATCCTCCATTACGAACAGCAGTATGTTCAAACGTTCAAAAGTTCAAACAACCTAAAACGTTTAAGCGTGTATAAATGTCGAATTCAGAGACGTTGCATTAAACGTTGTAGTACATCAAGAAACCTTACCGTGTTGCCTTGTTAAAACATCCTGTGTACGTGTAAATGTGTTGGAGGGGGCGCGCTTGGGAACTCACTTTGCTTTTTTTTTTTTTTTTACGCTGTGACTTTCATTTGTAGCAGCAGGGAGATACGCAGACGGGATAGTGCTCGAGATCACCGCGACCCGGAACCGAGCAACTTCTCAACACTCGCATTCCAAGAATATCTGGAGCCGCTGGCATGAGTTAAACACAACGAGGTGGTTCACTCTTGAGTAACCGTGTGCGCGGTCGACTTTATCGGTCGTTTGCTTTCCGTTTTTGATTGTTGTAAGAAGACTCGACCGCCTTGAATCACAGGCGGGCAAGCCAGGGAAAGCAGAAGTCTCTCAACTCGCCTCGGGCGCTCGTTCTGCAGGCATGTCGCAGAAAGAAAGACCCACTTTCTATCGCCAGGAGGTCAACAAGACGATATGGGAGGTCCCCGTGCGATATCAGAACTTGTCTCCCGTCGGCTCTGGTGCATACGGATCTGTTTGGTAAATATTTATCTGTTGTTTCGATGGCGGAACGATATGCCCCATTCATTCTTACGGGCCCGTACAGCATTGCACTGCGTTAGCAAACTTGCTAATAAGACCAAAGTCCGTAGTTTGTTATGCAATAGGGATTGCTAGTTACAAAAAGCGGGTTAAAAGTGCTTATAGTGCTGCAGAATGTTTTAACGTGTGTGATTTATGCTTTATTTACATGTAAAGTCACATATGTTGCAAATGCCACCTCGCGTGCACGCACGCCACTTCAGTTGCAAAGTGATAAAGCTTTTGCGGTGGACGAGCAACGTGATGCCCACGTTAAAATGGTCGAAGATATAAACGTAGTGCACTGCAAAGTTGTTTTTCTGGTAAAATGCGATGTTTGTTGTTAATGGAGAACCACACGTTTCTTCATTCGCCCTACTTAATGGTGTAGTGTGGTCTTAATGCGGACATCTGGTGGGGTCTGTCCTGAATGAGGTCACCCCACAAATGATGCATCATCGTGACTGTGTTTCCAGAAACAAGGGAGCTGCCGTTTTGGGCATCTTAGTGCGCTTGTGAGGCTTAAAATCGCTGCCTTTGTAGGTGGCTCGATGGGTTTTGAAACGCAGCCAGTGAGTCAGAGCTGCGTGTAATTTCAAGACTGTTGGCAATGATTCATAGCACTTAATTTTCTCGTTTGCTTGTAGTAACACCTCGGATGAGGTGAAGCACTGGGTTTGTGTTATTGTCTTAATCTCGTGATTAATTCCTCCGGATGGCTCGTTTGGTTTGTTTTGCTACGACGAGGAAGTGTGTCCGTGGTTTGTTTTCTGATTTATGATTCACTTATAGATGCGCACAGTCATTTGTTTCTAATTAACACAACATTATAGGTAAATACTTGAACCTTGTTTGAGAAAAATCATTAAATATTCACACGCAAATGAGGTGTCTTGTAAAAAAGCTTTTTTATTATACATGGAGCAGGTCGCCCCCCTCATGATGTTTACATCACATGACTAGTCTGTCATGCAATCAAAAGCTGTTTGTTATATAGCACTTTCAATCAGCACTTAAGTTAAAGAATTAAAAGGACTAAACAAAAGATGCTTGAACAGATTTTCTGTTCAAGTGCAAAACTATTGGTATTATTGAAATGAAAAATGATTTGTGCAGCACTTGTGCCACCAAACAAAAAAATGGGGGGGAAAATGAAAATGAAAATAAACTTTCTCAAACTCACCATCATTGTGGTGTCAGATGCTCAAAGAAGCACTCTGATGTTTCGAAAGCGGCGTACTGTTTTTAGGGAAACATACAAATTGTTGAAGCTTGTTAAAAAGGAAGTATTTTTGCATTGTAAAAATTGCACATTTCAGCTTCTGAATTGTTGTGATCAGAAAGCACGCTTGTTGCAAAGCAATATGTTTCTGAAGAGATTTTTTGTTGTTGTTTTTTTTACCGGTCATGTTTGTGCACATCCAGAGACTTCTTTGGTTTCTTCCTTAAACTCAAAACAAGTGCTACCTCAGTCTTTAATGTTTGCAAATGATTTTCAGAAAGGTCTCTGTGATATTAAACAGACAGGTGTTTGAAGGCCAGGCTCATTTTCTAAATTACTCCTACTCAGGGCAGACAGGTTGTTTATGCACAAAAGTGACTGTTAGAAGTTGTGATGCTAGGCAACCGTGCTATCTAGATTATATTTCATGGGCCCCCTTATTGTGTCTGTGTAATTGAATCTCTGATGAACAGATTGCACTGGGTTTGAAGTGCCGGGCTCATCTCTCAGCTTGTGCAGTGGTTTCAAAAAAAGAGAAGCACTGAGATTTTCTTTGATGAGAACTGTTAGTCCTGTTAGTTAAAATATCCTGTGGTTCTTGAAAGGTTGTATCAAGACCTTCACTGTTAAGACTACTCCATTGTTGTCATGGTCAGTATGTGACAAATTATTAAACAATTTGTCCTTGAAAAGATAGCTTGTGATTGGTTGCAGTAAGCATGTTTTGCTGTTTAGTTCCTTCTTTAAGCCTTGGTGGTTGTTTCCATGAGGAAGTGAGAATCTGGCCGGTTTTTGTTTCAGTCTAATGTATAACAAATTCAAGGCCTTTCATATGCTCACTTCTACTTGTATCTGTCTTTAACTTTGGTCCTGTTGTAGCATGTTGGAGTTTCAGTTGTGCAACTAAGTGACGGCATGCTTGAATCATGTGTGTTTCAGCTCTGCATATGATGAAAAGACAGGCTTGAAGGTCGCTGTGAAGAAGCTGTCAAGGCCATTTCAGTCCATCATCCATGCCAAGCGGACCTACAGGGAGTTGCGGCTACTCAAGCATATGAAACATGAGAATGTGAGTTTGGATCACCGGTATTATTAAACTGACAAGGCTAATATGCACAGCGGTGTATGGTAATCCCAATGTTTATGGGCTTAGTTCATCCAAATATTTAAAGTTCTGTCATTTATTTACTCACCCAAACCTGTTTTTCTCTCTTCCACAAAAGATGTATTGCAGATTTCTTAATTAGGAAGACTGACCTAGTCAGGGTAGTGGCATATTTAATTTTTAAAATTGCAAAAAAAATGTCACACGTTGTAATGTCTATCACTCACAGCCTTGTTTTTATCCACAGAAAATTCAATATGGTTTCTTGTATTTTTAAGGTCAATGTGACAACATAATGAGTGGCAAACTAGAATTTCTAAATTAATAGGATAGTTAATTAATAGTTACTGCACAAGACAAAAGTCTTTTTTTTTCTGTTGGGTCCCAAATATAATTCACAGTAAATTATTCATGTTGGAAATCATAAAATGGAATAAGTCAATAATACTATAAAATAGTAGTGATGTGCTATTTTTAATGTGTGTTATTATGCTCTTAAGTCAAGCCCTGTCATTGAGCTATTGTTTTCTCCAGGGGCTCTAGAACAGAATTTTTCTCACTGTATCCTTGAAAAATCCTGGAAATTCTGCGCAACTCTCTGCTATTAGAGAGAGCCATTATTCTGTCTGTCAGAATCAAACTGGTATTAAAACAGTAATTCTTTTTTCTTTTTTTTTCTTATTAGAAATTGGGTTATCCAGGGAATTCTATGAGTTTCCTTATCAGGTTACGCAATGAAATCATAATTCAAGGCTGTACTAAATTATCCTGATTCGTGTTCTTTGCCCTTTGTGCTTGCAGGTGATCGGGCTGCTGGATGTTTTTACACCTGCCACCAGCCTGGAGGAGTTTAATGATGTGTGAGTCAGAAAATTACTTCCTCCTTAGATCTCTTCACTAGACCTGATTATTATTGTTTTCTTTAATATGACTATACTTCATGCGAGTCTTAACTAAACTGGAGGAAACGGCCCACTCAAGCATTTGGGGTCAGTCAAATTATTTTGGAAAAAATTAGTTCCTTCATTCTACAAGGGCACTTTGAATTATTTAAAGTGACAGTATAGAAATTTATAATGTTTTAAAAAATTGTTTCAGAAAGAAGGTGCCCTTATGGATGAATCCAGAAAAATGCATCACGTTTTTCACACACACGTTAAGAAGATCAGCTGTTTTTAGCATTAGAATTTTTATTATAATGATAACCATTATGATTATAATAATAATAATAATAATAATAAGAAATTAATTAATTAAGCGCCAAATCAGCTTTTTCGGATTGCTTCACTGAAGGAGTAATGACTGAAAATTCAGCTTTTCCATCACTGGAATCATTTTCTTTGAAGTATAGAAGTTATTTTAAATGCTAATATATAAACGTGTTATACTGAATCAAATAAATTTAGCCTGGGGAGCTTTATTTAATAACATAAAAGAAAAACCTTTGAAATGTAGTATAAATTCTAAGACTTTTATTGCAGACAGGTGGGCAGAATAAAGTGGCCACTACACATCAAAAAAAAGAAACACTGTCTGCCTTCTGTAGCAGTGTTCAGACGCTTCCTGTGTAAACAACTGTGTTAGAGTGATTTCAGCTAACATAATCTTGTAATATACAACAGTTACAGCTTCATATACCCCTTTGTGTTCAGCGCTAATTTCTCAGACAGAATACTACAGTATATCTCTAGTGCTATTTGTTACATGAATAGAAGCATGTTTTCGGGCTCTCGTGCTTTTATGGAGCATCAGGTTTCCACAGAGACTGAGCTTTTTGTGCTGCTTGGCTCCAGCCTAGCAGCCGTGAGTTGGTGGGGAATGCTAAGGATACAGCCAGGTTGTAAAACCAGATGCTGTGCTGACTTAACATCGATTCTGCTGCCAAAAATAGACCTGACGCACAGTGGTAGATGAAGGGCATCCGCACTTTGCTTGAGTTTTTCAATTCTTTGCGCAAGGAGAAGCCATGTATGTTTGTGTACTGTCTCTAATCTGTGTTGTTTATTTTTCTCCCCCAAATCTTTGTGGGGGTTGGATATTTTTGTTGATTATCTCTAATGCTGAGCATGTCTGTTGGGTGGAGAGTCTTTCTGGGATTAAGTAGGGCTTATTTTAAGCTCTGCTGTGTGTTGTACCACAGTGACTCTGGTTGACCTGTAGCTCCACCCTCTTGCCAAGAGTCAGTGCTTATTTAGACTCTACTGTTGGTTACCATGAAGTGTTTGTTTGGTAGGTTGAAGACTGTAATAAAATCTGATTGTTAATGTGGCTGAATATACTGTGAGCCAGGTTCAATGGTCAATACACATGGGCAAGCTTACACATGGCACTTATTTAAATTAACCCTTACATATCTGTTTTCCATATCTAACTAGAGTATAACAGTCCTTCATAAGGAATAATATATATTTAATATTTATAATTTATTATGTGTACACTTTTATTTATTCTACTTATTTTTTTGCCAGTAGTCTGTTAAGCTGCCAATGTAATGTGAAATATTATTATAATTTAAAACAAAAGTTTTCTGTATTAAAATTTTAAGATGTTATTTATTCCCATGACGGCAAACTGAATTTTTAGCAGCTGTTACTCCTGTCACCAGTGTCGCATGATCCTTCAGAAATAATACAAACTTTTTAGCAACGTGAGAGTTTTTCTATTACTTTTGCTCAGTTTAATGCACCCTTGATAATTAAAAGCATTCGTTTATTTAAACAAAAAATATCTCTGGCCCCACACTTTAACAGTATAATTTTATTGATTAGGACATTCTGTGAATGCCCAAATAAATAAGTATCTAAAGTATCACTATTGTAAGGAAAGCAGTATTGTGAGTTAGTGATTATATGATTGTATCAGCACAGCTCTCGTATACATATCCCTATGTTTTCCTGTTTCTTCTCTCACAGTCCCAAAGTAATTGTTAAAATATGTTTGAGCACCTACCCCGGGATATTTACATGAAAACTGATTCAGTCACACATCTTGAAGTTGACAGTAGTTGTAAGTTCCTCCATGTTGCTTCACTTTGAAAGTGCAGTCAGCCTTCAAGCTAAACAAGATTAAAACAGAACTTAATGTTCCCTACGTTTCAGTCTGTGCTGTCACTCCCAACACTAGGTTAAACAGTTGGCAGGATAATAACATTCCTGTGTTCTGTTTGGCAGGTACCTGGTGACTCATCTTATGGGTGCTGACCTGAATAATATTGTGAAGTGTCAGAAGCTGACCGATGATCATGTTCAGTTCCTTATTTACCAGATCCTGCGAGGGCTTAAGGTGAAACTTCACTTTTTCAACCCAGTGTCAAACACAAACAGGAATCTCTTAAATCTGATGGAATTTGATTCTCTCACTTAACCTTGCATTTTTCTTTTTTTAATTTTACCAGTACATCCATTCAGCTGACATAATTCACAGGGTAAGTGTTTGCTCAGATATATTTAAAAAATGGTCTGCAGGCTTTTTTCCCCTTAAAATGTTTTGTTTGTTGGCCCGTGGAGCCAATACTTCCTGGCATCCCCATGCTGCATGCTCAGGCCTGCTGTTGTGCAAAGACTAAAGCTATAAATGAGATCTGTCTTAAAAGAATAGTCTGTGTTATTTTCAGCTTGTTGTCTGTGGACAGTATCGTTACCATACTGTCGAATATCACAGGAAAATTATTGCGATTTATTTATTTAGTAAATGTGTACCTCAGGAGTCACATAGGTAATTGAAAAAAATGTAACAACATTACAGCTCACATGAGGTTTTTCTTTTAAAATGTACTAATGTTTATGTATTTCCATTTGTGTTTACAAAAAAAAACATTTTAATTTGTTTTAATGAACTTAAAACTGAATTGCTTTGTCTCTGGAAATA
>JAUMHR010000055.1:7477297-7491997 GCA_032361145.1 Enteromius fasciolatus
GTATGTCATTCAATTTTTAGACCTGTGAAGACCTCTAATGTGCACTCCTGTTTGAATGTTTGCGCTTGATAACATTTCACCAAGGCAGCATATATTTAAGACTATATAAGACTAATGATAAAAGCTATAATATGGTATATTAATTATATATTATTAAATGTATATTATATTATATTACATTTTAAAATCTGATTTATTATATAACCACTACAAGTGAGTGAATAATGCATATCAAGGAAGGGATTTATTTCAGTATTCAAGATAGGGCAGTGATGTATTTAGGTAGCCCAGCTGAAAAACACAATAGCCTCGGGACATCATTCTAGTGATTTTGCGAGCCTTGCATTTATTATTATAAATGCTGAAAACAGTTGTACTGATCAATATTTTGTGGAAACCATAAAGGTTCGTAAGAACAGCATTCAATTTAAATGTCAATTTTATGGAACAATATTAAAGTCTCTTTAGATCAATTTAATGTGTGTTTGCTGAATACAAATTATCGCTTTTAAAAAAGAATTCTGACCCCAAACAAACTAAACAAAGCCTCATGGATGGGTGTTTTATGTATGTTTGGATTTCCATTGAATTTAGAATTTAATGCAAATTTCTACACAATTTACCAGTGGGCATTATTCCAAAAAAGTTTGTCTTTGTAATGAAAATGCATCATCAATTTATTTTAAAATTAAGTTTAATGTTAATGTGACTTTTGTGGGGCAACAATTATAAAAAAAAACAAAAAAAAACAAAAAACAGGAGCACTGCATAGAAACGAGAATCCTGGACTAATTGTGTGCTTTTTATAGGTGACCTCAAGCACATAACTAAACTAAAGCCGTGGGGTTTGCTTGATGTTCTGATGGATAAATACGAGTGGCCTCGGGAGGAGGCCGAGACCTTCGCTGATTTCCTGATTCCAATGCTGGAGCTCCTGCCCGAGAAAAGAGCCACTGCTGCCGACTGTCTGCGGCACGCTTGGCTTGCCCTCTAGTGGCCTCTTGCTGCCACTGCACATACTTCAGGCCATCTCTCCCTGAGCTCAAGAGACTGCAACGGATCACTTTCCAGTTTATAGGGCATATCGGCGTAGTTATTTTTCCTTCTGTTAACCTGAGTGATTTCATTTGCTCGGCTCACCAGAGGAATAGTACACCTGTTTTTGTTTTAGCTGCTTTCTTCTACTTTGCTTTTTTTTTTCCCCAAAGAGTTGAGAAGTTTTTTTGTGAGGATCACATCCACCTTGCTCCCACTGCCGTCCCTTTTATTGGATGAAATTTAGACCTAGGAGGCGCCTGTTTAGGTACCTGGGGATATTTTCGTGAAAAAATGGAGGTCGTCATTTTGCAGTACAAAGATGAGATGCAGTCCAACCCTCCGAGTACTGAAGACTCGGACTGCAGTGCGATGCTCAAGAGATAATTTTGTTACCCATAGTTTTCTGAGTGGGAAAGGAATGGTGGTTTATGGAAAGGGAATTGTTTGGTTTACCTTTATGACTGTAGAGTATAAATTAAGATGTTTCTGTTCTGCGTCAAGATTCGCCACACCCCTGTGTTTCTCTCTCAACTATACAAGTGTCTTCTGTGTGTGTGTGTGTGTGTGTGTGTGCTTATTAGTTCAGTAGATTTTGATCTTGTCTGTCTCGGATTAGATTTTAAAGAGCTGAAGTCTTCACACTCATGGTCCGTACATTTTGTGTACAAGAAGCTTCCACAAAGTGAGTAACTCTCAAGGGCCACCAAAAGTGATATTTGGGGGAAAAAAAGAAAAACATTTGTGAGTGTGTTGTACGTATGGTTTGTGTGCGCGCATGTGCATGTGTGTGTGTGTGTGTGTGTGTGTGCGTGTGTGTGTCTGTATATATGTGTACCAAAGAGTTTGCCTTGATCTGTATATTACAGCCATGTACAGTTTTTAAAAGACATCCTATTGCATCTAAGCTAAGATTATTTAGCTGGATAGAAGTGTTTTAATAAAGCATTTGGAAGATGGGTGCACCTGTTGGTCTGATTTGCTGGTTTGAAAAATGTAAAATGTTATAACATGGAGGTGAAGTTGTAATGCACACTGATCTTTTGTACAGATAAAAGTTAAGATTAAATAATTGTTGTGTTACTAGATATGTGCAAAACAACAGAAAAAAGGTAAAGGGTGCAGGAATACTAATGTGTATGTTTGTTTGTTTTTTAACATTATAAACAGGGGTTGTCAATCTGGGATTAATTTGGGTTGACAGTTTTACTTCATAACCTTAGGTTTTTTTTAAAGACTGTATGTATGTATCTATGTATGTATGCAAATTGTATAGTATCCAAGGTACATGTTTCTAGTAATTGTGTAGTTCATTCTTATATTGTATTTTCAGAAAGTGTTGGAATTTTTGTCCTCTCCCCCAATTTGCCACTACCGAAACGCAGTAATAAAAATTTAATTAGCGGGGTTATATTGACCTATTAAGATTTTGCATACATTTACATTGTAAATATATATTTATTTATTGCTCTTATTTTTTTCAAAGGTATAACAACATTTGTAACTATATTTCAGTCGTTATTTATGAGAAGATAAAAAGTTGATTATCCAGGATTAATTAGTTTGAATATATTTTGAACCAACAAATCATAACATCTTTGTTGCTTTAGTATGCTTTATTTTTGACAAACATCCCAAATTTTGGTAGTGAAAGCACATTTTAGGTAGTGACAATAATACTATTATACAGCCAATAAAAAAGAAAGTATGAAAAATAAAAAGATTTGTTCAGATTTATATATTTTTTGTAATATGATTTATTTTTAAGAATCTCCAGTTTCATGTCCAGTGAAGTTCGGATCTGTTGGATTCAGGCTTTGTCTATAAACAAATGGAAACAACATCACTAAAATTTTACAGGTTATTGCATCCTAAATATATGGTCATGAATAATTAATTATAAACATTTATTATTTAGCCACATTATTTATAGAATTATGATACATTAATACATTCTAATTAATCTCCAAAACATTCCTTAATCAGTGCTTCCCTTACCGTTATTCTCCACCTCGAAGTCTTCTGGCAACAGGCTGTCTTGCCGGTTGCCCAGAGTGAAGGCAAGCAGTGCAAGTAACCCCGCGTCCAGGATGCTGATAATGCCTAGAATATAAGCCCAGCGAATGGTGCAGTTCCCCAGCGTGTACTTGTCCGTCCGCTCGCCACACATCCGCTTCACCTCCGGAGCATCCCAGCCGTCCGGATAGATCAAACAACCCATCACCATCAACACAGCTATAACATCAGTTTCAAAGATACATGATGCAAAGATTACACTTTTGGATTCAGGGTAGAGGCAATATTTAATTGTTTTTAACAATGTAAATGAGGTTGTGAGGGATAGATTTTAAAACTTATTCCTGTGATCAAAGTAAAAAAAAAAAATCTGCATCACGTGATGTCCCATGATCCTTCAGAAATGCTTTAAATCGATCTAAAGTGATGACAAAGTCATTTATAATTTTACAGAAGATTTCTATAAAGATAAATGCTGTTTCTCTGAATATTATATTCATCGAAGAAACCTAAAAAAGATCCCCTCAGCTGTTTTTGACATCATAATATTTATTTATTTAGCAGCAAAGTAGATTGTATGGTTTCTAAAGGATGATAAAAATCAGTTAAAAATTCAGATCTGAAATCACAGAAATAAATGACATTTTAAAATATATTCAAATAGAAAACAAGTTTTTTAAATGATACAAATATTTCAAAATTTACCTTGTATCAAATAACTTTGGCTTTGTCAGAATAAGAGACTTCTTTTAAAAAAAAAACGTGCAAGTAGCCTATTACTGCTGAAAAAATTTTGTCTGGTAATACGTCTTAAAATATGTCTTTCCAAAATTTTCCCTGGTGCCATAAATCTCAAAAAAGCAGAAAAGATTTGTGAAAATAAGACATAATAAAAAATTATAAATGGATTCAGTCATTGTTCTGTCCAAAGCTGTATCGCTTACTTTAATGTAATCACAACACAATTTTTTTTAAAGAATGTTGGAAACCAATCATTTTTATCATTACATAGATAAAAATAGTAAGTACATAAATAAATAAATAAATAAAGATTTTTCCTGCCTTTTTTTACATTATTAAACTGAATGTCCCTCACAGCCTGCTGATTGATAGCAAGCAAATACATGTCTAACCTTAGGCTATATATTAAAAAACAACATTTCATATATATTTTTAAACAGCTTTAGTGTATTTATGCTTATTAGCAAAGTTAACTGGTAAACACTTTCCTCACCTGAAGATGTTTGCATCCATGCGCATATCTTGTACACACTTGCGGAGTTGCAGAAGAAGAAAAGACCCAAGCACACAATGGTGCCTACGATAAGGAGCATTGAGGTGCCTACAAAAAACATAGCAGTCCTGAAAGCCCCAGAGGGGATCGAACCAAAATCAAACACACTTCCTTTGCAGACCAATTCGGAGGTGATGGGGTTGCCAATACAGTAGTGAAAAAGCCCAAAGTATCCAGCCTGTGGCGTGTTAACACTGTCACCGATCCAATAGGGCTGAATAAAGACCACCACCGTGATGATGGCGAAGAATATGGTGAACACAGCCCACATGACGCCGATGGCCCTGGCATTCCTCACATAATTGGTGTGGTAGATTTTTGCAGCCTCTTGGGCTGGAAGCATCTTCTCCATTGCAATTATTAGATTTTCATTTATCTAGCGAGGTTAGAGATCTGTAGATATTTTTTAAGAAGAAACCAGACCAGATGAAAAGCTACTTCAGAGTCCAATGCCACGGATAACTCTTTAACATTTAATTTAAAGAAACTCATCAAATCAGCTTTTTTTTTTCAAAGAAGCTCAAGTGCTAGTGAGACTAGTTGTCTGAAACAACGTTGTTGCCAACAAAGGTGTCAGTTTTTAAATTATTAATGGTAAAATAAGCTGAGGAATAAGGTGGCGACAATAACCTGCTGTAATCAGATATGTTTGTTACTTCACAGTAAAAGAACAGCTATTGTGTTCTAGAACCAACATAGATTCTTTATCTTTTGTGAACAGATACATTATTATATATAATTATATATCAAAATATTCTCCTGCTAAATCTATATTTTAATAATAACAGCAGATTAATAAAACGTCTCACCAAAGCCAACAGTTTTACTCACAAAATGTTCCATTTTCATTTTTTTTTTTTTTTAATGCATAAGCTATGTTGCCATAGTTTGCTCACTGTCTTTATGAGGAGACCCTTTACATACAAGCATCACATTCCAGACTTTTTGTATTGATTTATATGTGCTTAGTGGCTTAGTCTATTCCAATCCTAATGGCTTTAACATAAATATGTTTTTATCAGTCATTAAGTCTTCATTGTTTATATTGATTAAATTAATGCATCCTTGCTAAAGGGTTTCACTTTAACATATTTTGTTGACTGGTAGGGTTAGGGTTAGAATAAGTTGACATGTACTTGCAAAGTTACTCACAGTCAGTAGAACATCTGTTGGGACAGCATCACAATAAAGAGTGAGCAGATATCCATCAGGCAGTCTGCTAATACTCTAATGAGAGTTAGTTGACATTTAGGTGCAGCGTCAACAGAATACTCAAAGGGGACCATCAATAAAACTATTAATTTCTTCAAAAGAAATCTTAATAATCCCCAACTTTTGAACAGTGGTTGTTTAATGGTGAGTAAATAGGACAGGAAAGTAAATAGACTAATCAACTTCAATAAAACATCTTTTTTTTATTTGATGGTTTACTCTTTTAAAGTTTTAGTTTATGTTCCAAAAACAACAGAGGAAAGAGAAAATAAAAGAGAGATCATTGCTAATGAGGTTAGTAGTGATATAAATAAACAAATGTATCTTTGTCAGGAATTTATTGCTCAAAAGGAAATTTGTCAGACAAGACAGTCAACAACAAAGACTGCACTCTGATGTTTGCGTTCCTCTTGGGCGTGATGTGAAGCTTTGTAGGTCAAGAATTACAAAGATATCAAAGGCACTCGAGGAGCCTGATATGTAAACAGAACCCTTGAGCATCACACAATGCTGCAACAGCAACGCAACATCTGTTCAACTGAGATATCATAGTGCACAAAGAGATCTGAAGATACATTTACAGCTAACTTATGCTATAAGCCTTTCCACAATTATGTAACAAAACCGTTCACAAAGCTATTTTCAGCATCATTCCCTGTGCTCCTGCTACAGACCATGTAGTATAGATTTCAAAATGTGTCTGTTAATGCTCAGTGATGAGATTTTTCAAATATTCATTCAGCATTTCATGTTTGTATCAAAAAAGACCACATGCCTTGGGTGTCCACCAGAATGTGACAGATCTTTGATTAGCAAGATCTGACAAACAGGCTTCTGCTGCCTCTCTGCTCCTGTGAAACATCAGAATCAAAGTGGAGACAAAAAGAATATGTGCTGGATCATCTTAAAGCACAAAGAAATGCAGAAACGAAGGTGGGGTGGGACAAACTTGATCAATAAATAAAATTAATCCTTTTGATTTGTCTCACCACTCTCTGGTCCAGAAAGAAATAGGCCTACACAGGTATGAACACAGCACAGGCAGCCATTATGTTGAGGCTTTAAAGGAACTTCTGCAAAGCTAAACACACGTATACCTACACGGAGGCTATTTTTTTGGTAATTTATCAAGTGCTGTTATTTATTATGCAGTTAGGAGCTTCACCACCAGATGGCTGCCTCTCATCAAAACTCATATTGTAGAATACCCTATAAATAAAATTACACAGCAGCAGTAAATATGCCAGATGAGTTTTCCTCATGAGCACAGCATCGTCAAAACACACCAGCAGATGTGTGTTCACAGCAGGCGTGGAAAGAAATCTACTTCCACTACACTTCCAGTGTTCTGGAATACAATGATGTTTTCTAGCATGTGATGTCTGTGCTTCACAGGCCTCGTCTAAAAGGTGCATACAAATCAGGGGCAATCTGTGGTGCTGTGCGTGTGGCTTTGTGTGGCTGTGGTCGTGTATCGAATGGGATCTCTCTAAATCTCGCGATTTTACGGCGGCGCACCTTGAAGTAACAGATTTTCACGCAGGTTATCCGCGGCGTGTGCGTTTTTTTAATATCAGAATAGTCCATTGACTTATTGTATATCGTTTATTAGCCAAACCTGACGTGTGAAGTAATGGATGGACTATGTTACACAGACACAGCAGTGCTGTAAAGGTATTTGATAAATATGATTCCTGGGCTTTGACGTTTTGCATATGCAACATGATTGATCTTGTTTACTCCTCTGCGCTCTTCAGATTGTCCACATACACACACACACACACATACACAAAGAATATGGAATGTTTGATTAGCTTTTGTGAAGGCTGTGTAATGAATGAGGTAAAGTCTAACATGTCCTTTCACTGCTAAAATTAACTTATTTACTTAATTTTCCCTGTTCTGGTTTCCCTTGCTAGTTTATTCTGGTTTATGACCAGCACATGACCAGCTAAAGACCATCTTAAACCAGCTCAAACCAGCATCCCAGCTTTAAAACCTACCTAATCAGCATGCTGTTTTTTTTACAGGGTTGTAGCCACAAAAAGCCTAGATTTTGTCAAACCTTCTTAAACAAATATTAAAATATCTGATCTTTTACCTGTGGGTTAATGATCTAATCTAAATTTAAGGGTTAGGTCTATAGCCTAGCCAGATATTAAAAAGCCCCGATTCTCCTTTGGGTTTCAGTGGGGATTGATGCTACAAGTAAACTCATTAGTATTACTTCATTAGGTTTTTATTCACATTTGCAACATTTTTCCGTTTACCAAATGTTAATAACATTGCAGTCGAAATGTACAAAATCACCTGACCAAATTATCTAATCTAATGATTACAAAATATAAAAGACCTATAGCATATTCAAGTTATTTCCTCCACAAACTAATGGCTTTTGTTGGAATGGAATGGTACTGTATTGCACTACTTATGCTGTTGTGACCTCATTTTGTTGCATGTTTAATCCAGCAATTGCCATCTAGTTGTCATCACAGAAAAGTGTGTCAGGTAATGTTATAAAGTTAACAGACTGCTTGCCCATTGAATAGCAAACTGTTACCATAGAAAGCCCACAAACTTAATAGGTAAAAGCACTCCTGAATCTGGTGTGGGCTGTTAAACTTATGTTGGAGTATAAAGTGACCTAGCTCAGTAACCGTACTTATTCAAAAAACAAACAAACAAAAAACAACAACAACCTGAGGCCAGGAACTCTTATTGAATTTAAAGGACCAACTTTAATCTTTATTGCAAGCATTATGTCATTTTTTCATTTTATTGGTTTGTGATTGGGACTGTAATAATGCCATATGTCATATTTGACAACATGGTAAGCATAATTAGTTTTCAGCTGTAAATTTGAGATTGCCCATTGCTCACTTCACATAAAACTGAGCTGTTCCGGTTAGGAAATGTGTATTTGATGTTGTAGTGTATCTTTGATTTCCTTACTTTAATATGATTGTACAGCCAGTCTTATTTACAGACTTTCTTATTGAATCATTTTGACCACTTTCAGTCTGTTCTGTTAACAGTGAAGCCTGGAGATTTTCAGTCTTCTCAGTAGATATACTGTGTCCCAAAAAAAGTGTTTGGACACTTAAGTCACACACAAAAAAATGAATGTCATTGTGCTAGTTGTGAAATATCAAACCAAATGGCATCTGCTAACAAATGATGACCTTTTCTCAGAAGTAACTTCACTTCTCAAAGCTATTTTAGTTATGTCTCTGAAATCACATGAATCTTCTTTTGAGTAAGTATTACTTTGCGACCGTTCAAAAAGTACATTCTATAAATATCGAACGATATATCATGCGCATCTCATCAATAAAGCGGTTCTTTGATTAGCGGTAAATCTCCATCAGCTGTTTTCAAAAGGAACGCCAGCTTATACACAGAGCCGTGGATCATTGAGAAGCTAAGCGTTAGTTTTGCGGGTGATTCAATGGCGCAGCTTCTCAGTGATCTCAGCTCTGTGTATAATCTGGCGTTCCTTTTAAAAACAACTGATGGAGACTTACCGCTAATCAAAGAACCAGTATATGCGCAGTATATTGTTCGATATATCGCCCAGCCCTAATTTCTTAATTCTTACATGTTTTGTTTGAAATTTGTGTTTGTGCTGTTTTTCCTTCAAAAAATATGGTTTATTATTGTGTGTTTCCCCCCCATCTTCCTCTTGATCATATCAAGGACTTCAACAGTGTTTTCTGAAAGAATTTACTCTCACTCATATCAATGGTTTTTTGCCTCTCATCATCTGTTCTGACCTCTGACCTCTGTTGCAGCTCTCTGTGGTGTGATTGCAGCATTTTTTCCTCAAAGCCATGCCCAGCGCAGGACCATTTTCTCTCACCTTGCAGGAGGTGAGCCAACTTGCACGCCTCTTTTCATCAAACCCACACCAGGATATTCAGAGATGATAAAGCGGCCTTGTTTGGAATGATATATGGGTCAAGGTTTGGCTGGTTAGCATGACTTGTCCCATGCTGGCTGATACCCATTCAGAAGCAACTGTTTATTCTGACCCAGTTTTTGCAAATAACAAATATATCAGATATTTTATCAGTTACATTTTCAGGGTTTCTGATGGTCTTAAGGCCTGTAAGAAATCTTCCTCTGTATGTTTTGTTTTTCACTACAACTAAACATCCTAAAATAATTTTACATGTTGCGTAAATGAAGAGTTAATTTGCAAAAACAGATAACTCGGTTTTTTCATTGTGCATTCCAGTTAATCTTAAACAAACTGCAGTTGGGTTATTTTGACAAGGTTAAAAACTAACACAATAAAACTAAATAAAAACGAGTTATCTGTTTTCGCAAATAAACTCTTCAAACATGTTGACATATATTCCTTTAAATGTATCCCATTTTTAATTACTTGGTCATTAGAAAGTATTTACCCTTAAGTCGGGTAAATATTATTATATTATATTATAATGGTGTGGAGGTTAAGGCATCCAGAGTAATTAGTCACAAATATAAGTAATTAAGTACACATCAGTGATAACATTTTTTTTGTTTGACTTTAATTCTGGCTTAATAGAGATAATGAGAGTAGTTAATAGAAAATGGTTTGCTACTCTTTTGGTCTCCATTAGTGTTGGTTTCTTTCATGGCATGTGTAACTCTTTTGTATTTGCTAATGGCTTTGTTTGAATTTGGGCTTGGTGCCCAGAATGCCTCACCTCCTTTACAGCAGGTCCTTGGGAAACAGCAGCCCATCCTGTTTATGGACAGCTGCTGGTGTGGAGAATAGAGCAATTTAACATAATTGTTGATGGGTGTTAAGTGGAGGGCTTTGTCCGGGCACTGCAATCATTAAAGTAAACAGTCATATATGGTGTTCACCTGCTTTACTGCTGCCCTTTGCCATACTGAGACCTTTGGTGCATAAAATCTAATACCGTATTTTAGCTTTGCTCAGGTCACTACCATTTACTAATGTCAATGTCACAGTCAGTATGAGATCCGGAGATGTATTTTTCAGTTGCAGCATTTAAATGCACACACACATCATTGATTGATGTATTTTGTGGTTTCCCTCCAATCTGTGTTATCGAAGAAACCTTTCTGATTGATGAATGATGTACTGCACTGTGCACACAATGGCAAAAAAACCCATTACTCTGCATTTGTAATAATTAGGTAGGCAGACATGGCCATTGTGTCCTGTAACTGCTAATTGAGGGTTAATCTGTTTGTTTGGACTGAAGTTATTTTGATTAGTTATGAGGAATTGGTAATTAAGCTGTTTCTAATGCATCCACAGAATATTGCGCTTTAAAACCCATCAGCAAGCTCCATCTGTGCATCGTCTTACTCTGCTAAACTGCAGTGAATGTCAGTCAGAGCATAGTCTCAGCCTCTGTTTACATGAGTGACAATAAGCATTTATTAAGATCAGTTAAACGTTGGATTCTCAGAAGTATGCGAGGTTCCCAGCCGATCCAATTTTACTAGTTGTGCGTCCCCTCCTATCTATTATGGAAGATAGTACCTAACTGAGAAAGGGATATCAGCCGCATTTACGGGCAACAGACGCTGGCATCACAGCTGGCCAATTCAGTATTGTGTTCGATTCTCCAGAACTGCTTGCGGGTGTTAAAAAGTGGAGAGATATGCTTTAAATCTCATCGGGATTTTCTATGTTGACTAACTGGTGTAAAGTCTGAAAAGATCATTTTACAATTAACAATTTTAGAATAATTAGAAATATTCAGGCATGAATATCCCTCACCTTTCGGCGAAATTCGCCGTTTTGAAAGCAAAACAGATGACCCACGTCAATCGTGTAGAAATTGAGAAAATCTTTTTTCTTGGAAAAGTCTGGGATGGTATTTATTAAAACTTAATATAAAGTGGATTTCAGTTATTTCAAATCGTGAAAGCTGAGCGTCCCGCGTTCGTAGACCATGCGCGCCATCCACTGACATCCAGGGCGCCATTTCTTCCTGCGGGACAATCTGTGTGGGAGAAGACGACAGGGGAGAGATCCACTATTTAATTTCATGGTGTTTGTGTCACCAAAGGCTTAGGGTCCAGTAAAGGGGCAAGAGGTGTCCTTTTATTTAAGAGATGTACATGTCTTTAGACAAATGTCAATCCAGTATTTTTTCAGAACTTGTGCTTGGCTTATTATTCCATTCAACTTATTTGACTGCTGTATAATTGGTAAAGGGAAACTTTTAACAAACATGTTTATTTTATTTTCCTGGCATGCACTGTCTGCAATAGCAAATAGCATTTATAGTTGATGGTATGTTTTTCGATAATGGTAGAAAAGACTTATTAGGTTGATTTCTTTGCCCAAAAAAACAAAAAAAAACTTGACATGATGGAAGAATAATCAAGTTTAGTTACAGCATTTCTCTAGTGAGGCCGTAATATTTATTCTGTGGGAGTCGCCCCATCAGAGGCCAACATCACCCCTCAAGCACCCTTCTCACCTTTTTCCACCCCTGACCCATTTTCATGCCTGAATATTAGATGACAGTAAAACTGTTAAAAACTGCCTCAGACACTACTATGCTACACATACATTCCCATTAATGTACAGCCTTATTTTGCTGAGCATGATTCTTATTTTTATAAACCAATCCGAAAAGATTTCATATTTCTGAATAAATGAATGTAGTGAAACTGATCATTTTATAACCTTTAATATTTTTTACATTTGGATGCAAAGCTCATTAATGGTGCCACCTACCCTGAAGGATCTGGCAGGCTTTACCCCACAGATACCAGTTAAGCAAAAATGCATTACTGAATAATTCATATCTAATCTGTAGCCAAAACAAACAAAAAAAGTTTTATATATTGGCAGTTCACCAGCATATACAGTAACACAGGTCTGGAGTTGGTAGGACTTTTTATTTTAAATAAATCAACATAAATGCTCAACAAGGCTGCGTTGAACTGCTCAGTGTCACATGATCATTCAAAATGCATCCTTCCTAAACAAACAAATGTAGTTTTATCATCTCTCTTTATCTCGCTGCATCTCTGTTTTAGATTAATGTTGTAACACATTATACCCCATGCACTCATAATAACACAAGTGAACAACGTTTGACTCTGTTACATCCTTTACACTGACACTCATGATGATAGTTTGAATTCTGCGCCACACCAGAGGGCATCTTTGCACTGTTTGCGTTATGAATATTATGTGAGTTTGTTTAACATGTGTTATCCACTGCAGAGCAAAAGCAGAAAAACAGTTTAATTCTGCAGCAGCCCGTGCATCGTGTACCCCTGCCGTTATACCCTTGCTGAAACACCCATGCATTTTCCATTGTGTGGACCTCAGCTTAAAACGTGTTCTGTTCTGATATTGATGTCAAGATAAGTCGTTATTTAGCGGTCAATTCGCTGGGGGGGGGGGATTTATTATTTGTGCCCTGTCAGTGAAGCAGTCAGTAGGATCAGAAAATGAGAAATGTCTGTGATGGCATCGATTTGAGCTGGAGAAGGGGTAAGAATCATACACAATCCTCTCATAATAAGAGCAGTGCAATGGTACTTTCATCTTCAGATTCATCTGTCATATTTAGCTAATACCTGTTATTGACCTGATCTGCCACTCGGTCGCTATTGATCACTGTTGTGAATTTCCTTAGGGGGTAAAGCGAAGGATTTGGCAGTGACTGATGCCGTTTAACCCATTCCAATTCTTTATGGTTGCAGTGAAGATGATACAGTCGGTGAACTAGACAAATTCCCATTTTATCTTCCCCGCTGCAGTGTTTGGAGCTGCTCAGCCTCCCTGAGGTTATAGCTACACATCACCCGATTGGATGGAACTGGATCTGAAGTTAGTAGAGCTTTGTGAGTTGAACTCTTTAGTTCGCACCTCTGTGAGGTGTATGGATACACACACACACACTCATTCGCTCAGTTGTTTCCTCTAATGATGTCCCTAGGCACATGTGAAGTTTGCTTGTATGCAGTCATGTGACATCATGATACTATATGCTGATGATATAGCCTAGGACTCTGTGTGTGTGTGTGTGTGTGTGTGTGTGCCTGAGGTTTTTATGATATTATGCTCACTTGAAATCAGATCTCGCAACCACGCTGTCATCAAGGCTTGAGTGATATGGACATGTATATGTATCTGACCTTTCAGTCTATTATAAGAAGAGTGTAATTCATTCCTCAAAAAGGAACAGTGTATGCTAATGTAGTTTAATGCTTATGATTTTACCAATATAGCTATATTTAATGTTTTCATTCTAGACATTAATAAACATAGTTTTCTTTTTTGATGTATTTCGTGTTTGCCGCTGTGTTTACATCAAACCACATTAGCATCGGTTGGTATACTAGAGTAACAGGATTAGCATTCGCTGTTGTCTGTGGGATAATTCCTCTATCACAGCAGCTCAGTGCGTTGTTGACAACAACATGTTTGTAGAGGAACTATGAATTAAATGACTTAATATTTAAAAGGAATTCCAAGACATTGAAGTATTGGAATGCGAAAGAAAATGTAAAACTTTGCCGATTTAAAGAAAGATTGGAATAAGGCCACATTTTGCATATGATGCAGTGTGTTTGCAGTCTTATGAGCATCTTTGGAGGTTGGGTATTTGTTTACATGAGGGAACATCTGACATTTCTGACTCTGCGTAGGAGTTCACATAATGCTTTCGAGGAAACCGGTAATTTTTTTTAACGATTCCAACTCGCCTTCCTATTTCCTGCCATTGCCCTTTTTCATAGCAGATGACACATCTGCTGTAGAATGGCAGCTGGCATTGAATTAGGAGCAAGTTATGATTTTGTGAATGTTTGTGTGCATTTGGCACCTTTATGGAAACAAAAAAGAAAATTCATTGCAACAGGAAGCGAATATATAATATATGTATAATTCTGCTCGGTTGCCTTGAAATCTTACCTAGCATTTCACTTTAGCTTGTGTCAACCCTTTTGCGCTGTATTGAAAATCTTTATCTAATTTTATGTGCCAGGCTGTTTAAAATTTGTATGTACATTTCTTATTAGTTTAAATCCAGTATTTGCTAACAATATAGCATAATGATATAGCCGGTCTTGCCTTGTGCACAATCAAACCTCTACAAATGATCCAGAACGCAGCAGCACGACTGGTCTTCAACGAGCCCAAAAGAGCC
>JAUMHR010000055.1:7492097-7506063 GCA_032361145.1 Enteromius fasciolatus
CCTCTCTTCATCTCCCTGCACTGGCTCCCAATTGCAGCTCGTATCAAATTCAAGGCACTGACGCTTGCATATGGAACTATCACCGGCTCGGCTCCCGCTTACCTCCACTCACTGCTACCACTCTACACTCCCTCCAGAACTCTTGAGATCTGCCAATGAGCGTCGCCTCATTGTACCATCACTGTTCCTGGCTGGTGGAATGATCTTCCCATCACTATCCGAAACGCCAACTCCCTTACAAATTTCAAACGACTGCTGAAAACCCATCTCTTTCAACACTACTTGACATCATAAATAAATAAATAAATATCTTAACCCTATCCCTTCTTTCCCTTTCTAGCCTGCACTTATCTAAACGTTGCCTGCTATACGGTATAATGTTCACTTCCTAAGTTGCTTTTGCCTCTTTAGGACTAATTGCTTGCTGTTTTCCCCACCTGTACGTCGCTTTGTATAAAAGCATCTGCTAAATGAATAAATGTAAATGTAAATAATGAGACATTTATAAGAGATTTTTTGACCAGTTGTTATACAAAGTGTAGATGTATGAAGTTATTGTAAAGACAAAAAACAAACAAAAAAAGATTTATATAATATATTATTTGTTAAAAACAGTGAAGTTTTAGTTCAATGCATGAGTATTAACAAGCATTTTTGGGAAAAGGTAAGGTCAAAAGAACACAACATGAGGCTTATTTGCATGTGTATTTGTGTGTTTTCCATGGGACATTTTAGCTCATTTTCTGAATATTTTTGAATGTTTGATGTCATCTTTATTCAATACTTAAATATTTCTTTTACACTAGGGTACTTAAAATTCAATTTATGCCACTGTGCCTTTCTTTCCTTGGTGTTTCCCAGTAGCTTTTTCAATATTCTCTCTATCTCTCCAGGTATTTCCCTCCAATTAAAACAATATGAAAAACATAGTTCCAGCACTATGTCATTGTTATACACATTCAATTCTTTATTTTGCACCCAACACTTAATGAGCACTCAGTGCTCTTCGAGCCGGCTGGTAATAATTAACATCTCCTCTTTCGCGCACGCATACGGTTGGTCTCTGATTAGTGTGCTCATGAATATGTATATGTGCTGAGAGAAGAGGTTGAAATTGGGTCATAATGGCGTGATATTCTGTTCCGGTGCTATGAGTGAAGCATAGCTGCGCTCTGTGACACTTTAAACCGTCATAATACCTTCATCCTTCCTGACCAAAGAACACTGTGTTCTAGAAGGTTCATCGAAACTCAACAGGATCCTTCTGACTTAAAATTGACTTCTCGAATCTTATGTCAAAAGACACCAGCCTTTTCTGTATTTGTGGAATACACTTTTCCAGCTGATCCTCCTCCTTCCTTATGAGTCCCTGCATTCACCTTGCAATAACTGAATGTACCTCACCAAACTCAACTTGTCCTTAAAGCAGAAAGATTTTAACAAAATTTCCTAGTAATTTTAATCTTAATTTATAAGATTTATCTTATTAATGTCTCTTTTCATATTTATTTCATGCACACATTTCTTTTTTTTTTATAATTTATATATATATATAATTTATGTATTTTTAATAAAATATTTATTTGTATATTCATATTTTAATTATTTTTGCAGTTTTTCCTCCTCTATTGCCAGTCACTTCAGATAAGCTATAATCATTACATCTTAAGCTCTTTTGAGTGGAATTGATTTAATAATACAACAGCTCTTAAGGTAAATGTCTTTGATTGGTCACTGGTTGATTAACATGACTGTGATTGGTTAGACCACTCAATGCTGCAAAAGAATTAAAAGATTTGATGAGGTCCTTTTCCTGATTACTTAATTTATTTGTTGATTATTTTTTTCAGTTAAGCTAGCAGCATTAAGGTGTCTCCTACACACACATATATATATATATATATATATATAATAAATGAGCAAAGATGTTTGAAGGAGGACAAAAGCATGATCTTCTAAAAAATTCAAAAATCTGACTTGAAGATTGTTCAGAAAAAACTCAAAGGTTTGAGTGTTGCTTGACTTCTAACCAGAATGTTTGTTTTGGTTTTCCAAGTACAAAGGGCAATCATCTCTGAGCCCAAATATTATTTTGACAGCTCTCTTTTCCATTTTCACTGCTTTGGCTTGTTCTTTTGTTATCAAAGGTCATTTTAAAGGTTTTTTAGAGAGCTGTTCAGCAGAGATTGCTCCTGCAAATATACTTAGCCTCTTCAGGTAGGTACATACAAGGTTGGGTCCAAAAACCTTTTTTTGTGTTAGAGTCTGTTCTTTGTTTTTTTTCCTCACAGAAATCAATTTAGAGAAATAATCACCCAGTAATTTCAACATTTGCACTTTCCTATTAAAATACCAGAAGGCCATGTGAGCATGTACATCATCTACTTGACCAAACTGTCAAGCCCAAGGTGCTGATCACCACAACCACAGTTTTATGGCAATTTTGTGTCGTGGTCGGTACACATGGAAAATGAAGTATCCAAGTAGATACATATTAAATCACTTGTTTTTGTTCCACAGAAGAAAAAAAATCAAATGAGCAAGTAAATGATGGATGGGTGAGTTAATGGCGTGGGCCACAGTTGACCATATTGTGCTTCAGAGATTTATTTAGTTTGGAAGTGATTATAACTGTGGAAAAATGACTTTACATAAGAACATTAGAGAAAAAGACAGCCCTCCTGTCACAGAACAAATCACCTGACCCCCAAACCTACTTGTTACTATGTCATGTGTCACCATATCTGTCATCTGTGAGAGAACTAGCTTTCTCACTGTCTTTTATATTAGACTTTATTTTTTTTTTAGATCCCTATACATGGTGACAGCCGCAGCACTGTGAACAATGAATGATCTTTACAAAGCTATAACTTTGCCATCTACACTTTCACAGACCGCTCTTATTTAACACGTACTTTACCTTTCAAACTGAAGTTGCATTGCAGTATGCAGGCCTACTGTATTCTGTTTCTCGAACGTATCTTTTGACCTAGAAACCAATGGCTTCAAAAAAGCTGACTCAGACACTAAATGCATTGCTTCTTTCTTGAACGGAAAATGGTGTTTGTCAAAAGCTTTAGAGAAGATCTAACTCTTAAACAGACTCCTGCCTGAGGAGGACTGAGTTTAGTTTGACTACTTACAAATAAGCCGTCGTGTGTCTATTGAGCCAGCGGTGACAGAATCCTCCTCATTGAACTGAAGCAGCATTTGGCCAAACCCAGAAGGAATCCAGAGAGAGAATCATCTGAGCAGGGGAAATAGACCACATTCTCACAGCTGCTTTCTTCAGCAATCTAAAGAACAACCGATGCATTAAAACTCTCCCCTCTACTTATTTTTTTTTGAAAGTCTCTGATTTCTGTCACAATATAGAACAAAAAGCACAAATCAGATTTAACATAAAAGTAACTTTGGAAATTGAGTCACTTTAACAATCGCACTATCTCTATAACTAAAAACATCCACCTCACAGTAAATCTCATGACCTGAGGTTGCAAATAAAGGATATGCAGCTGTTATTTCTTCAGGAAGTGATGGATGAAATAATGTATTGGGTTGCATAGAGGGTCTGTGAGCAGATACGGCAGGGATGACCTGCTACGGATGTCTAGACCGATACTACAGGAGTTTTCAGCTTGAGAAAGCACCGCATCTATAACACACTCTCCCATTACTTTGTGTCTAGGCAGGCTGGCCTGTGGATAAATGTTGTCATGTTCAGGAAAGCCACTTGACTAATGGTTTCTATCATGCATGAAGCCATGAAATTACATAGCAATGGCTAGTTCAGTGGCGGTGCCTTGTTTTCCATTTGCTTTCTGCTGTTTGCTTTCTGTGATTTTTGGAGATGGAATTTAACAGAGGCAGTGAGAAAAGAGGCATCTGTGTCTGATCCGCCGGTGTGTGTGACGGAAAGGCTGGGCTGGATGTCAATCTGTGAAGTCCTCTGTGGAATTGGATCCAAACCAAGGGGAAAGACTCAGAATGAAGTGTCTCTCCATTTCCACTCTTGGCTTAAGAGGAACAATAACAGATGCAGTTGATAGGAAATACGCATTCTGAGCAGCAAGAGTAATTCAAGAGTTTGAGAGGGTATCTATTTTTTTCCACATACATTCTAACCAAGCCTCAAAACCAGTGCAACACCATCAGTTAGGCCCCCCGCTGGAGCATGGATCTCTGTGACAGCGGGACTAGATAGTACTTCCAGCATGCCGTCCTGTCATAATGCATGCCACACGCTGTCACCTTCAGCCCTCCACTAGTAACACCCATAATTACCCACTGGTTGGTTTGGCGGAAGTTGGGTGTGTGGGGAAAAAGCCCTGAAATGGGTAAGCAGGTCCTTTGCGTTCAGGCTAGACAGCGGCAGCTGTATTTAAATCTGACAAGTGATTAACTTTGATTCTAAGAAACTTTGGTGGGGATTGTCTATACTACTAATTATTAATTCAGTTGTTGATTTATTTTCAATTAGTGTTCCTGGGTGGCAGGAGAAAGGATGACGGAGCTGTCCACTACTGTGGTGCTGAAATGCAATAGCTGCATGAAGACCTTTCAAAATATTTGCTGATAACAAACCGGTTATTTTCATCATCACAAAATATCTCTCAAATGTTGTCTCATCAACAAAACCCTCAGTTGCCTAGAATTTTTTTTTAATTAAGTTGGTTTTAGCTAATTCAAAAAACGTAACATTCTTTGTAATTATTATGACTGGAAAAAATATAAAAATAAAAATACAGTCTACTTATAGTGTACCAACCTAAGAAAGTAATGCAATATAAGGTAAGTACATGGGGTAGGTTCATGGTTAGCACCTAGTTATTACCTAGTAATTGTAATTGCTATAATAAGTACATAGTAGCCTATGTAGGTGAGTAACAGGAATAAAATAAAGTGCTGCTGCATTTTGTCTGTAACAAGTAAAATGCATGTAATAGCCTATTTCTTTAAAATGTAAAAATATGGAGTGCATTAAAAATACAATTTAAGTCTTTCAGCTTCAAAATGTCTTGCTATGCAAAAATCAGAAAAAATGCAGAAGTCTTTCTGTGAAAAATTGTTACTGGATGAGAACAAAATTTGAACTGAACTAAGCTGGATGATGACACCAGCTTGTTAGTGTTATTGAACCGGACTGAATTAACATTGAACTGACATGAGCTGAGTAATAACACTATTTCCTTCTAGCTGATGACATTCACAACATTGGCATTGAACTGAATTACAACAAACTGCAACAATTTTCCAGTTTATTCTTATGAATAACTTGACTTGACCGTAAACCAAATTGCAGGTTTTGTTGTATCACTTCTCCCTTTATGTCCTCTCTTTATTTTTACACTGTGCGTTGAGGGTATATTTCAGAAGCTAACCGCCGTGAGAAATAGCTCAGGCAGTAATGAGCCGTATCTGTGGATCAATAGCGTGATGCTGCGCCGAGCGAATATGTGGAAGAATGCGCGAGGGGTGGAGTTCTGCTCTTTTACTTTCCACTCCATACAGTGCAGACACACAGCCCTCACCGCTGTCAGAAGAGTCGCGCACTTGTACTCTTCTTGTACTTGTACTCTTCCTAACCCTAGCAGAGCAAACCCTTTATGTAGTCTTCCCTTTTTTCTTGTAACATTGCTGGTTTCTTAATTTGACATCCGCGGTCTCCAGCGCGCCTCCAGCACAGACGCTGATTCTCTGTCGCCCTGCTGCGGTCCTCGCTGAAGCTCTGAGATTTTAGGAAGCGCTGCAGCACCCAGAACTGCAAAACTGTTTGAAGTAGAGAGCTTCATCTTGTCCCGCGCGCCCATGGAAGGCGACGTTATGGATAAACTGGAGGACATGGCCTCAGTGTGCGAGTTCGACCCTATCACGGGGGATATTCCCGCCACCAAAGTGGAGATCACCGTCTCGTGCAGGTATGAGGCAGAATCACTTTACATCGAAAGTTGAATTCACTTTGATTTCATGGCGTTCATATTTCAAGTTGACCACATAATATCAGTTGGTTGATTAAAGATTCTTCAAATGCTTTTTTTTTTATTTTGGTTCAACGAAGAATCATTTTCTTATTTAAAAAAAATAAAATAAAAAAACATTTGGTCTTAAGTTGAATATTTGTTTTTTGGGGGGGAAAGTTACATTTTCTTTTTAGGTTTTTGCAACCAGCATACTGATTGTGTATCTACACCAGTATGTACATAATTTTGGTCTACAACAATCGTAAAATCTTCTCCTATGGGGACAGGCTTGCTTTTTTAGAATTGTTTAGCCTGTAGCTGTTAATGGAATACATTTTACACTTTATTTTAAGGCGTCAAATGCTGAGTAATATCTACATATGCTTATTATACAGTTAGAATTAGGGATTGGTTTAGGTTTTTGCATGTAATTATGCATAATTTGTTATAATAGTAAGTACACTTAAGGTGCAACAAGGACAGTTAATGAGCTTCCATGAATTATAAAAAAACCATAACAAATTTTGATTTCAGACTTTCTCTCTACAATATTGATATGAGCATAAATATGTAATATTTGAGGTTGCATCTACATAGGCTGCTTGCCCAAAGCACTTGATGTTGTTGCTCAGCTGTTTCCATATAGAGATGCCATAAGTTGTTAGATGCTCTGAACATCAAGTTCAGGGAAGATAAACACCATCTTTGCTTTCCATCAATAAAAAAATGTCATGTTTGGGTATTTAGTTGTGTTGCATGAGCTGCGTGTCCATATTCAATTATTAAACTAATTATTTTTTGTTAGCTTGTAAAATATGATATTACTACTAGCTGCTAAATCATAGTGCTGTAGTACTGAAGTAAACAGTTAATATTCACAAGGAGCAGTATAAAAACCCCACCCAGATGTCCTCACGTCAATGCATAAAGCCTTCACTACAGTACAAAATAAATGTTGCTTTTAACATAATTCCTGTTGTATCTGGGTGAATGCTTATATCATCATCTTTATTTTCAGGGCAGGCAATGTTGCTCTTGAATCACTAAAACGCTTCTACTGAAAAACAGGTTCAGAGATGTAGTGAAAATGAATCTCAGTTATGGGGCTCCGCAGCCAAGACCACAGCCGGTTCATTGCTCTGACTGATAGGTGGGCTATTGGTTTGGGTTTTCAATCATCTTGAGGAGTAATGGATACGGCTGGCAAGCTCAACATCTGCTATGTCTTTAATAGTCGCTTATAGTCAATTATACACGCTCTAGACCAATTTAGATTAAATGATTTTACTGAATTTCCCAACTTGACAGTCAGACCATCTATTTAATGAGAGCAATTTCCTGTGCAAGTAGCTAATAACCATAAGCTCGCCAAATTCTCAGCTGCAAGTTAATATTGCCTGCTGTCTACATAAAGAAAGAAAGAATACTGATTATGAGCGTAATTTGGACTGATTGTTAGCTGGATAAATTTCTTTGTTAAAGACCAAGACTTCATCACATTAGCTAAATGTGATCTTTACTGATTTTAATGAACTAGACGTAAATGGATTTTTAAAATTGAAATACATTAGCAACTAAACGATTGCATCAAAATACAAGCAATAGAGGCAATTTCACATTACACTAAACTCAGTCTTTAGTCAAAAAAATTGCATTTTAATTTAAACTTGACATGTATTTGACAAGTATCTTGGACGTATAGGAGCATATATTTGTTTTTCTACTCATTTCTTCGTACTTTGTCATTTGTTAAATGTTGCTTGTCAAAATAAAAGTCCCAAGGGAATGCTAATGGTTCATTATCCATAATAAATGGATTTCTGTCATATATTTATACAGGTAATTGGTTCAAATGAGATTCTAATGGACCAAAAATGAACAAATAAATACAAATCTGGAGATTAAAGCTAAAATAGGAATATTAGTTTGTTTAGTAGAGAATTTGTAGAAGATTCTTATTAGGATTGGTTCCTGATTCTGATTATGAAATTTAATTAGCATTACTTTATTGGATTTTTTTCACTCTTCTCACTTTTATAACACTGATAAAAAAACCATTAGTGTTATCAAACGTGGCCAAATTATAGATTAACAAAAAAATGCTATTATTGTTATTTTTAATTGAATTCTATTTTTGCCGCTGCTGTGATTGAATCAATGAATAAGTAAATCTGTTGACCCTGAACCGTTATGGCCTTCTCTGTCAGCGCAGAACATTCTCTCCAGGTCTGTGATGAGACTGTGGTGGTGGTGCTGAAAATCATCAGCTGCGTTTGTTCTCTGTAATTGATTTAGTTTGGGCTGATTATCAGGGGATTGTGGCAGACATGGAATTGAATCGCTCCACTTCCCCCCTCCAGATTCCCTCATAACCTGCTGATGTTATTGGAGAGCAGAAAGTTTGGTCTGACATACCAGAGGCTTTGTGATAAACCTTATCACAAACACACAAACAAAAGCTGTCCTGTGGGTTAGAGATATGCAATTGATTCAGTCTGGCACTAATTGGGTTTTGTGTTTTACTATAGGCAAATGGCTGGAAAAGGTTTTTTGGAGTCTTAAAAGATACTTTTTTGTTATACTCTGTTCAAAAGTCAGGAACCGAGAATGCTTTTCAGAGATTTTGGATTGAATTTTCATTGATTTGAAATCTATTTTACACTATTTTTCACATTCATAAACTGCCAGAACAGATAAGTTTACTCATAAATGTTTACATGCACAATGTTATTGCTTTGTACTTTTAAAAAAAGAGGAGTAATGCTAAAATTTCCCAATATTTTTTTTTGTGTTGCATTTCTATTCACTATTCTTTCTATATTCTTATTTTTTGTGAAATTCTGATAATGCTTTCTTTTTTGGATACTGCTGCATTGTGCTTTTAAAGATTGCAGATGTTTCTTCACCTAAAACCATAAAACCTTAAATATCCTTAGCTGCTGGGAAATATGGTTATTACAAGAGTATCCTTGTCAAAAACCATGTGTCTCTGCTGTTGCTATTCTTCATGAGTAGTCTCTCTGTGTTGTAAAAGTGGAGGAATAAAGTTGCAATTGTTGGCAAGCTTCAGTTTCACTGCAGATCCTCGTCCTCGTCGTAGTTGACCTTGCAGGTGAGCAACCAGATCATGGAAAACATCTACATTCACTCTGCACCTCTCTGCTGCTAGACTCTCTAGGCTGTGCTCTGCTGAGAAAGGGCTCTGTCTGGTGGGTATTTGCAAACCCCGAGATGATTTACGGTTGGGGTTCAGCTACATTCTCAGCGTGTGACTCGATTCCAAATGGAGCCGGGGTGTATTGTAAGCCGGTATTGTTCTTTTGCTATTCGTTCTGCTCCAGTGCCTTTTATTGTTGGATTTCCTCATCTGATTACATATGCTTGAAAAATGGAGCACCTTTAGTCCCAGAGCTGTGAATATTAGAACAGACATTTACATATTCCTTAGCATCCTGTTCCTAATATGGTTTCCATCCAAGTGTTAAAAGTATACTTCTCCCCAAAATGAAAATTTGCTGACCCTAAGATGACCAAAGGTTTACCAACATCAATTTGTTTTTTCAACAGATTTGGCGAAATTTTTCATAAGAATATTTAATTACCAAAGGATCCTCTACAGAAATAGGGTCCAGACTGAAAAAGCATCACAATAATCTACATGAAACTCACACAACTCCAGTTCATCGGTTAACATCTTGTGATGTGCAAAAACTGCATGCTTGTAAGAAACGTATCCATCACAAATGCATTTTAATGGTAAACCATTGCTTCTGGTCAAAATAGAGTCCATTATAATGCTTCCTCCAATGGAAAAAGTCCATCTTCTGTTCTCTGAAAACCCACCAATACTATTTTGGTCTTCTCTTATAAACAGTGCTTGATCTGTGTATATATCACCCCTGATTTAGACAAGATGAATTTTTCACTATAGAACACAATAATAAGGATGCAGGAGATATTTTTTGAAGGTAAACGATGAATTATTTTATTGCAAACACAGTTAAGACATTGTTTACTTGTGGATTATTACTGTGGAAGATCCGTTCATGGGCAAGTGATGTTATGCATGATTTTGGGGTGAATTATTCCTCTAGATACCAAATATAAAAAACAATCAGGGCTGATTTTGCAGATGCTACTTTAACTGGTAATGAAGGAAGTGCATCTAAAGTGAGCCTGAGAGAAAGAGAAATGTGGGAAGTTGGATGGATGAATTAATTGACTGGATAGATGGATGGATGGTGAGATATTCAGCGTGTGATAAAGACACAGAATCAATGCCAAAAGATGTGAGAGGCCAAATGAGGCTCAGAGATTTACAGTCATTATGTATTCATACTGTAATCTACTGCAGAAGTGGTTGTGTGTGTCCTACTTTATGCATTGTTTTCATCCAGTCTATATTCCAATCTTTTTGTCCTGTTTTTGCAGTGATTTCTGTCCGTAGGTTTGATTGGCATGTTTGACATCTGAAGGAATCGACCAATATTGCACTCCAGCAGGCTGTGATATGGCCAGTATGTGATTAAAATGAAATCATAGGTTGCTAGATAACAGTTTTTAGGAGGAGGGAGTGTGTCTGACCTCTGTGTGTCACCGAGGGAAGCGCTTAATATGGTGAATAGTCTAACAGATGGTTGAAGAAAAAATGAAACAGCTGCTGAACGGATGGATGGGCCGGGTGAGAGCTTGGCCAGTTGTTAATTGAGCTGGCTGATTTAGTATGGGTATAAATGTGTTAGTAGAGCGAGTGTGGGTATGCCTGTGTTTTGACAGAGGATGGTGTTGAATCAAACAGCTCAAAACGGCTGTCTCACAAATCCAGAATTCTCTTGTGTGCTGTTCGGGAGCGTTGTGTGATGTGACAAAGATACTGGGAATAACAAGAGGCTTGTCTACACTCGCAGTTCAACTCTAAACATTATTGGCCTTATTCAGATGAGTGCACCTGACCCTTTGTTGAAAAGAAAACACAGATTGCATCACAGTTTTGAACGCCTATATGGTCTGACTCATTGTCTTGATGTGCTTAATATCAGCATTGATGCTTTCACATCATTGCTAGTAATTTTTTATCAGCACTGATTTGTTCTTGGTTGTTATTGTAATATTGTTGGTTGGTTGCATGTGTAACATCAGTATTGCTTAAAGGCAACATGTTTTTCTTTGTTTTCTTTAATCAACATATAATTACATCCTCAAATTCTTGAATAAAAGCAATTTTACTTTTGTTTACATCTTCATGAAGGCACTGACAGGTGAACTACCACAGCAAACACTATTTTCCGCAGTAAACCGAGATAACGAAGAGGTCATTTTTTGGCTTTTTTCCTGCGTGACTTGCATCACGTACTCTGATCCATTTCTCAAAATGTTTTTCAGTAAATATTATTTGATAACTTTTTTGTGGTAATTAGTTTTGTATTCCTCTACCTATAGCACTATTTACATAGGATACAACACAGTGCTTACTCTATTATCACATTAATTTACCATCAAATAACTTTATATTGTGCATCACAAATTTTTAGAGATGCACAATATAGTCGGACTGTATACTTTATATGCAGTACACAACAGTGCAAAAGTTTTTTTTATATTAGCAAAAATGATTCTCACTTTTTGATCAAAATACAATAAAAGCAGTAATATTGTGAGATCTTATTACAATTTAAAACAACTTTTTAAACAGCTGAGTTGTCAGCAGCCATTAATCCAGTACTCAGTGTCATATACTGTAATCATTGAGAAATTAATATGCTGATTTGGTGTTTAAGAAACATTTCTTGTTATTATCAATGTTCAAAACAGTTGTGCATGCTTAAGATTTTTGTAGAGACGGTGATGCAGCTTTTTAGTGTTCTTTAATTAATACGAACTTCAAACTAAATATATTTTTTATGTATTTGTATAATAAAAGTCTTGTTGCAGAATTATGCAGAAGTATTGCATTAGAGCTGTTAGTTATTCAGTGTTGCTGTCTATTAAACTGAGCTATGTAATACTTACAAATGGTGTAGGGTGATAACTAATGTCTTGCTACTAATTGTTTAATCACACTATTACCAACACTTTAGGGCCTTTTAAAAGGATTATCATTTTTTATTCATTTCCATTTTTTATTTTATTGTGCATTATGACACTTCATTAATATCTGACCCACTGAACCTGTGTTTTATTATTTGTACTGTCCTGTGTAATCAAATACTCAACTACTCGACGCATCTGTCCTATAAAGAGGTAACTCAACTTAAATGAACACCATAGATCAGGATTTGCCGCATAACAGTGATTAACCATCACATTAGTTGCGCTTACAAGCTATTGAGCGAGAGACATGCAAAATAAGATTGTTGGCCTTGTGGATTGTGACTGGATTTAATTACGCTGTTTCATTCTTGTTGACGAGCTGGAAAAATGCTGACACTCCAATTCTTCTGTAATTACTCCTTAAGAAGACAGAGGGATTGTAGATCATATTGCATTTAATGAAACACTATAACAGGACTTCCTAGGTCTTAGAAGTGGCACAGGACCATTGAGGGACATTCTAATAATGTTCTGTTTGGTTGCCAGTGCCCAGTGTGCCTTCAGGTGACAGTTAGATGGAGCCCTAGGACGGTAAATTACACCCTGCTGGCTATGTTTTGTTTTGACTCATGGGAAATGTTTCGCCTGGCGTTGTTCATACTCAGTCCTGCTCTTGGCTTTGTTCGGAGTTCATCAAATAGCCATGATGATAAGGACTCTCCATTGACCTGAGAGTCTGTCACGGTGGTAATACCCCTGTCAGGGTGGCCAGACTACAAGAGTTTTCATTCCAGGCGACATGATGAGCGACATGATCCTTTCCTCTTCTCCACCTCCAGGTCTGTGGCTTTGGGCTGAGATTTCTCTTTGCCCCTCTTAACCAGATAGCAACTTGAATTACTTTTTTTCTCCTCCTTTGAACCAATGAGGATTCATTGGCTGGCTGAGGAGTTTAGAATCTATTTTGATCCCTCCGGCTGAAATAGCTTCTCCCGCATGAGGGTGCCAATTACAGTGCCACTGGGTTCTTGGAGAGCGTGGGTGAGAAGGGGATTGGATCACAAGTCCAATAGTGTCAGACCACTTCCTTAGCAATGAGAAAGAACTGATCTGTGGTGCTTATATCACCAAAGTGAGATGTGTTATAGCATCACAAACATCAACACTGAACATTATGATCCAGTCGAAGCATTCAGAAGAGTGTTTACTATGAAAGTTTATGGCGATAAACATTGAAGAGTGCCAAATCGTGAGAAACTGAATCAAATGATCTTTTTAAATAATTAAAAAATACTGTAACTCAAAACCACATGCATGTTTAATATATTTGATATATAAAAAAAATAGATAAATACAAATAAAGAGCCAGATTACGTAAACTGTTAAGACTGGCTATTGTGATATCAGTATCAGGTAAAATTATATATTCATATATATATATTATCAAAATTAAACATGTGTTTACTACAAATAAAGATCATAATAGTTGAACTAAAGTATCCACACATTAACATGGTTTTGCTGTACTATCCATTTAGCTTTACCATGGTATTTGTGATTATATTAATTGTAATCAATCTGAATGACTATAGCAATGCACGCGTACTGACGCCCAGATGTACAAAACAGACCCTCTATCCTCTGTAATAAACTGAGGTGTTAGTCCCGTCCGAAATGGTACATGAGAATCATGGTGATAAGAATCGAAGCTCACTCGTACAGTAGTTTAGAAAACTAGTCCCGTCCGAATAGGGCTAAAGTGCAATTCGGCTAGGTATACATCCGCACTAAAATATCAAGATGAAAGTCATCATAGCTTGCGTAGTATAGACCCAGCTCCCAACGCAACTTTGTGAATAGATCAACGGCAATATTTTTTTGTATCGCGCAATAAGAGTCATACAGTGGAGGAAATAATTATTTGACCCCTCTCTGATTTTGTAAGTTTGTCCAATGACAAAGAAATGAAAAGTCTC
>JAUMHR010000055.1:7523353-7536897 GCA_032361145.1 Enteromius fasciolatus
CAGCACATAAAAAATCTATCGGAGTAGAAGTATTAAACTCATCGAAAATATGTACTTAAGTAAAAGTGGAAGTAGGAAAAAAAAACAATACTCCAGTAGAGTACAAATACGGCCTTTTAGTACTTAAGTACAGTAGTGAAGTAGTTCTACTTCGTTACTATACATCTCTGCAAATAGTTAATGCTCGCATATGCATGTACTGTATGCTTATGTGGTAAGTGGATGTGTATGCTTTAGGGGTAAATAAGGTACAGAGTTGTGTTTTTTAAAGGTACTGCATCAGTGACAGCTTTTGTACCTGAGAGTGTTGGGTTTAAAATAAATGTGGCAAAAGCCTAAAAATATAAAAAAAAAACAGAGAAGCAGAGTAATAAAGCAAGCGAGAGCGTAAATAGTCCATGATCTGTGACTATCCAAAGACGTGGCTGACCTTTCACACTGGAGTAAATCTATATCGCTCTGACATCACCCTGTGTGACACGTTCAGTTCACACCGAGTCAGTTCAGTCTGTCCACACTCAAACTGCTTTCTGTCAGGGTTTCACCTTTGTTATTTTTCTCCATCAGGCTCTGACATTTAATATTGACGCTGAAAGCAGACCTTTGTATGGATTTCCCATTTCTACACATTTCGTTCACTTTCCTCTTTACAAAGAGCACTATATATAACCCTTTTTCGTTCTCAAATCATCATATCCTGGCTCAGAGAGTGAGATGCATCCGAATGAGTGAAAGAATCATGTCTTAAGAGAGAAGTGTTAATTATAGCGCAGGTCATAAAGGTGGCTCTCAGAGTTAATGTAAAATTTAAACCCTTTTCTAAGGACCTTATTAAATGTTTAATCATGTTTTAAAAAGAAACAGACGGCATGGAAGAACTTCTGTCTAGACTAGTTAATCACATTTACGTTAAGCACCACATATATCAATAGAAAAATATTCTCTTTAACAGAAAGCAAAGTCTCATTAGACAGATTTTTAAAACTAGAAACAAACTAGACACAAATTAGATTGTTGAAAGTAGAAATAAAATAGATTCAAATTTAGAGTAGTATAGCTCAGATTATGTAGTCTTGAAAGACTTTTTTGAGCATATTTGAACACATTTTGTAATATTATTGAGATATCCTCTGAAACCCTAAAGGACACATGTGAGTATACGACTTTTTCTTAGGAGTAAAACCTGAGAAAGAGTATCCATTGATTTATTTCACTGCTATCTACTGTAGGTGAAATCATTAAGATTAGATTTGTGATTCATTTCCAGTGGGAGATACAGAAACGGTACCTTTTCATGGAAATGTGATGCTTTTGTTCTTCCTTATTTTTTTTCCAACTGATCTTAGTAAAGCACTTTTTATAGGTGATTAGATCTTTAGAGGTCTCTTGAACTCATAAGATTGCACTTCATCCTGGGCCTGAGTGAGACATTGTGTAAAATGTCATTGAAGAACTCATGAGGGGAATCTAGCTTTAGAGAGACACAAGATGCTCATAAACGTATAGAGCGAGGAAATACAAAACTACTGCATTGCAGAGATGTGTGTGTGTGTTCCTGGATCAAGTTACACATTAGTACATCTACAAAATATATTTATATTAAAAAACTGTCAGTGCCTTATGCATTGATTGGATCAAAAGTGTTAATTTATCGTGAATGTATAACGCATCTGTCTGCACCGTTGCTAATGTGACAGTCGCAATCCCATCATTCTATATCATTCTGTTCTAGCTGTTTTTTTTCCACTCCTATAGATGACATTCAGAATACCAGCATTAAGATAAATGTTCTTCATATAAAGGCTCCAGTCCAAAAGCTCTCTGAGGTTTCTTGTCTCCACCAAAGGAGCTGTTGAGGTTCCCGGTATAATGCAGATTAATGCACCAGCCTCGGCTTTGTGCCTGAAGATATCAGTGATAATCAAAAAAAAAAAGCTTGAGATGGACTGAAAAAAAGGAATGAAGATAAAAGAGCATAAACAGAGTTTGTTAATCACCATTGTGTTGCACCCCCCACCAACCCCTGCGCCACCATCCTATTTATATTGTGCTGAGTTAAATAATAATAATAATAATTAGGGCTGGTAAAAAGGATTCCGTTTTTTTGGTCCTTTCCCAACGTCTTTGCATAAACACAATACCCTTGTGTTGCATATAAATATGATTTGGCCCGAATCACTCATTAACAGATGTGTGGTCATGTTTGCGGATGTACAGTGGATGTTTAAAATACATAATTACTCTCTGCTGACCCATCACTGAAGAATCGGCGCTCAGGAAAACATCTCGCTGCAGGGGTTGTGTGTGAATGACAGCTGTAGACACATGATGATTAGAAGCCTTCTTTAAAATGTTTTTCCCCTGTTTTGTTTTTGTGTTTTACCCACTCGCATTAGAGATGCATGATTTCCTCGTGTGTGTGCAAATGTTTCATAAATATTCACTGACTTCATACTCCACGGTTTCCGACATCCTCGTCCAGAGCTCATTTCTCATTTGCACCGAGAGCACAGAGTTCATGCTGAAAAGGAAAAGCCATTGAGACTCAGATATTAGATGTCATTATGATATTTTTCAGTGCTTCAGAGGTTATCTGAACAAGTGTTCTGTACTCCCATCAGCAGCAGAAAAACTTGTTTGTTCCTGTATAATCAGCTCCGTTGTGCAGGTGTTCAGATTAGCCATTTGTTTTCTGTGGGCTCAGTGCTTTCTGTTAATTTAAAGGGACATAAAGAGATTGTTGTTGGCGTCCTTCTGTCTTCGAGAGACAATGGTTTATAATCTGTACCCAGGTCAGTCTGTGGTTTGGTTACAGACTCTGCTATGACTGTAGAGTCCGATACGGGAGCGACAGCAGGCGGGTCCTCTTCTCCTCCCACTGCATTACTCTTTTTCCTTCGGCTAGAAGAACACCAGTCTTGACGGTGGATCGCCAATTTTCGCGGTCCGATGTCACCGCCTCCAAATCAGCTGGGCAGATGCTACATGCTTTCAAGTCTCGCTTGCAAGCGTCCTTGTAGCACAGGATTGGCCGTCCAGTTGGTCGTGTTCCTGTGGCAAGCTCCCCATACAGAACGTCCTTTGGAATGCGACCGTCATCCATCCTGCACAGGTGGCCAAGCCGTCTCTGTGTGAGGATGGTGAACATACTTGGCATGTCTGCCTGAAACAGAATGGCTCTGTTTGTGATATGATCCTGCCAGGTGATGCTCAGGAGTCGTCTGAGGCAGCGCATATGAAAGGCATTTAGTCTTTGCTCTTGGCGAGAATATAAAGTCCAAGCTTCACTGCCATAGAGGAGGGTGCTTAGGATGCATGCTTGGTACACCTTCAATTTTGTTTTGAGTGTCAGCGAAGTGTTGTCCCAAACCCTCTTTGCTTACCGAGCCATAGCGGTTGCTGCTTTGCCAATCCTTATATTGAGTTCAGTATCTAGGGATAGGTTGCTGCAGATGGTGGAGCCAAGGTAGGTGAAATTTTCCACTACCTCCAGTGTGTGGTCACCGATAGTAATTGCAGGAGTGATGCTGATATCTTGAGCCAATATGTATGCAAAGCAAAGCAAGTGATGAGTCACTGGAGGGCACCCTCAGTGTGTGCAACAAGAGCAGCATCACCCGCAAACAGCATCTCCCGTATGAGTACCCTGCAAACCTTAGTCTTTGCTCTGAGGCGGGCAAAATTGAAGAGATTCCCATCACTCCTAGTGTGGAGGAAGATCCAGTCTTCGGAGTTGCAGAAGACATAGCGCAGGAGCAGGGAAAAGAAGCAGGGGGGGGCATCCAATCCTGTGTAGGAGCGTGAAAAGGCCAGTCCGACTGACCATGTCAAAAGCTTTGGTCAGATCTATGAAGGCGAGGAACAGGGGACGTCTCTGCTCAAGGGTGAACACCATGTCAATTGTTGACCTTTTTGCTCGAAACCCATATTGCGACTCCGGATACACACGATCAGCGAGCAGTTGTAGGCGGTTAAGGATGACATGTGCAAAGGCTTTCCCCGCAAACACTGAGGAGGGACATCCCACGATAGTTATTGAAGTCGCTACGATCGCCCTTGTTCTTATAGAGCATGATAATCTTAGCGTCTCGTATATCTTGGGGTATGATGCCCCCTTCCCAGCATTTGAGCAGGAGGTTGTGGAAGTGGCCAAGAAGAGAGCTCACTTTTCCTGCCTTGATGATCTCTAGTGGAATTCCATCACTGCCTGGTGCTTTTCCACAGGCGAGTGAATCGACAGCCTTCCCAAGTTCCTCAATGGTGGATGGCGAGTCAACTCCTCCATGGCGGGCAGAGGCATGGTATTTCTGATGGCTGTGTCAGTAACAGTGTTCTCTCTTGAGTACAGTTCCTGGTAGTGCTCAGCCCATCTCTCCATCTGCTTACTGCGATCTGTGATGATCTCGCCAGAAGTGGATTTTAGGGGAGCAGTCTTGATGGCGCTGGGACCAAACGCTTTCTTCATGCCCTCATACATGGCTCGGATGTTACCACAGACTGACAAAGTCTGAAAATCGCTGCACAACTTCAACCAGTAATCGTTCGCACACTTTCAGGCAATCCTTTTGGTGTTGTTACGTGCTTCTCTGAAGGCAGCCATTGTCCTTGCAGAAGACTGTCTCTTGTGCTCAAGGAGAGTGGCATGTTTTGCAGTGATGGCAGGCTCCAGCACCTCAATCCCTGCCTCAAACCAATCTTCACTCTTTTTCACTTTCTTCCCGAAGGTGTCTGAGGCAACCTTGTACACGGTGTCATGGATGTGCTCCCATCGCGTCTTAACACTGTCTGCAGGGCAGTCTTCCAGGGCCTCATCAATGGCCCTGGAGAAGTGTTCCTGCAGCTCTGGCACTGATGTTCTTGCCGTGTTGATGCGAGGGCGGCCCTTCTGCTTCAAGCGATGGGTTCGTCTAGGTTGGAAGCGCACCTTACTGCTGACCAGGGAATGGTCAGTGTCGCAGTCAGCACTGTGATACACGCGAGTGACGAGCACGTGCTTGAGCATGGGTCTCCGAGTAACAATGAGGTCAAGCTGGTGCCAGTGTTTGAATCTGGGGTGTCTCCAAAACACTCTATGATGGGGCTTGGTGGGGAAGAAGGTGTTGGTGATGCACAAGTTGTGGTAAGAGCATAGCTCAAGTAGTCGCTGTCCATTCTCATTAAGCTTGCCAACGCCAAAGTGTCCAATGCAGTGTGGCCAGGAGGTGTAGTCAGTGCCCACCCGGGCATTGAAATCTCCAAGCATGAGCAGGTTGTCTTCGATGAGATCTCTGCAATTTTAGCATCGAGTTCGTAATAGAAAGCATCTTTATCCTCAGCTGTAGAGCATAGTGTGGGGGCGTAGACGCTAAGAATGTGCAAGGGTCCCGATGAGGTTGCGAGACGGAGGATACGCTCAGTACCCTGAGATGGAGGTTCTACTGATGGCAAGAGAGAATTTTGCACTGCAAAGCCGACCCCATAGAGTCGGCGCTTGTTTTGCTCCAATCCTTGCCAGAAGAAAGTGTAATCTCTCTTTTTCAGACTTCCACTGGAAGACGTGTCTCTTGAAGGGCGGCAACATCAATGTTGAGCCTTAACAGCTCGTGGTTGATGATAGCGGTTTTTCTAGCGTCATCAACTTGCTGGAGGTCGTCACAGAAGCCAGGGCACAATGCTCTGACGTTCCAAGTTGCCAGCCGCAGGGCTGGTGGCTTTTTAGTCTTTCGGTTATTTCCTGGTGCTGGGTTTTACAACCTGCCTGTCGATTGTGTCTAAGCTCCATGCACCCAATGAAGCAAGCAGGTTGTGGCAGTGTAGTACCTAACTACCCGGAGGCTGCCCGGGTAAAGGCGGGCGGTAACGACCCAATGGAACACGATGGATCCTCTCACCATCGGGAGCAACCCCTAGTGCCCGGCTCGACACCAAATGAGCCATGACTTATCACTGGTAGACTGCTGCTCCCCGTGTTGTTTCTGCACTGAAACAGTGCAGCTGGAGTGACCTCTCCAGGTGCAGGCCTGGGCTAATGATATGGAGATCCTGGGTTGCCCAGATGTCAAGACCCCCCTCTCGGCTTTGCTGGCAGAGTCTGACAGAAAGGCGAGCCAATACAGTCAGTGTCAGCGCAGCTGCAGGAGTTGCCGGACGGTGACATATTCCTTCACCATCTGCCTAAAGGGGCTCCACTCCTGATTTTCTGTTGGGGTTTACTCCCTTAGCCTTTGCATCCCCTGGAGCTAACCACAAGGCAGTGGCTCACAAGGTTTCTGTACAGAGTTTTCCTTCTCTGCAATGGTATGATGGTACATCCCTTGGGTACATCCCTTGGGTCGCTCTATGTCTGGAACCTCCCCCTCGACCTTACCGCCATGGGTGGCCCTACCAGGAGCTAAAGCTCCAGAAGGCATTGTTCTCAGGTTCATTGGTACATGCAAGGCTCTTCACCTCGACAAGTTGGCAACCCAAGGAGAGCTATTGTTTTATAAATTAAAAATGCCAATCTGTTACAGATTTTTATAAAAACAAAGTATAACTATCTATGCTTACATGTTTATTTTTAATTTCTTAATTGTACAATTGCAGGCTGTTTTATCTGTATGAGATATTATAGTGGAGGTCTTAGGAAAGGTTTAGGGAAATAGAACTGGGACATTTTCATTTATTTGTTTATTAATTCATTATTGCAGAAACATTGCTTTACTGTAATTTAAATACAATTTTATTTGAACCTGGAATAATCTAAAATAGTGGAACAAAAAGTATATATATATATATATATATATATATATATATAATTTTTATTATAATTTGAAAGCATAAATTTTAATAAAAAAACTAAAATATTTCAACATCCATTCTATTTGTTAAAATATTAGGTTTTGGACCCCATAGTATATAATACATTGTATACATTATAGCATTTCTTCTTTGGATTGCTTGAATGAAATTTTATTTAAAAGGGCTGTTATTTAAAAGACTTGTCCCTGCACTGTGCTCTGATGCCCATTGAATTCTAGCTATCAGAATCAGTGGGTAATCACTGGCTCCATACGGTGTCTAGTGAATGCACTGTCCTCCAGCCAGTCTCTCTGCATGATAAGAATCAGTAATCCAGGACTAAGCTGGAGTTCCCACTGGTTTCAGTATAGAAACAGAATTGTGAGCAAATCTGTGATGTTTGGCGGTTTTGTATGTGGAAGTCTTCCTCGACTGCTGTTCTGAGACCAGTTTGACTGTTCCCCTAATTAAAAAAAAATTAGGAAAAAGAAGTGGGTTTACACAGATGTTGGATCTGCCCACCAGGCAGAGTTGATTGTGAGGAACGTCTGGCTGCTGAGCGGGAGGTTGGCTGTCTGCCTGTCAGGTGAGAGAGACGACACAGTGCAGGGCTGGGGATGGTAATTACACCAACCTCTCGAGCAGCGGGAGTGGAAACATTGGAGTGTTTTGAAGCTGGAAATGTGATCTGTGCCACAGTTTGGGGTGCATCAGGATCCGTCACCTTTGTTGAGCCTCACCATCAGGTTCTCACATCTGTAATGTGTGAAAATGTTGGCTTATATTGAAATGCTTTCATCTGATATTCTTACCTTCACTCGTTCTCTCTCTCTCTAGCACTCAGATCCATTTCACAGTGGCCATTGATTTCACTGCATCCAATGGTAAGGAATGTTTTTTTCTCTGTGCTGGATTGGATTTATTCTCTATGCTGTGTTGACCAACAGATCGGAATCTGATTTTTCTTTCATTTATGATTTGTCTTTCTCTTTAAATTCTAGGGAACCCTTCTCAGTCTACCTCTCTGCATTACATGAACCCCTATCAGATGAACGCGTATGCCATGGCATTGAAGGCCGTGGGTGAGATCATTCAGGACTATGACAGCGATAAGATGTTTCCAGCATTGGGCTTTGGAGCCAAACTTCCTCCTGATGGCCGGGTTTCCCATGAATTTCCCCTGGTACCTGTTTCCTAGATATGATAGATTATGTGGATTTCACAGCTAGCTGGCGCATATCCAGAGTCATTTCTGTTGGAATCCTACATGCGTGCCGAGTTTTTCACTCGCTCTGAATAATGTTGCTTTGTGAAATTGAAAGTTTGAGGGTATGTATGGTTGTGTTAAATATTTATGTAGGTGTTCGCACATATGTTGATGATATTGTAATTAGTAATGCTCGGTTACATCTGTGTGTAATGTGTAAATAAGGCTCTACTGACACTCCTGCTCATTAACGTTACCCAAGCATTGATGATGCGTGTGTGCCAAACCCTCATTTCGTTGAGTGTTTTGAGTCTCTTAATTAGTTTTCGCTCGCTCTTTCTCTTTTATTCTACTCTTTTATCAGCTCTCCTCCTTCCACTTCTTTCTCCCTGTGCTGGAACTTAGGATCATGATTATTCATTTTCATTCTTGCTACTTCACTTTTCAAGTATCACTGTCCATAGAGCATGAATAATTATCTAATGATGAATCATAAAACACTGAACAGATTCAGAGATCCCAAAGGGCGACACACTAGAGAAAGTTTTGATGATACGTTTGACGAATATGAATGTGCAAAATTGGTTTTTAGTATGCAGAAAGAATCGATTTTTGGTCGCGACTTCATTTTATGTCCTTGAGACAACCATCGCTATTGAAATCAATTGATTTGCAGATGAACTCACTGATGTGGGGCAAATTCTGTTGCGTAGACATCCAAAGAAATACTCTGTAGTCTAGATTTTTATATACAAATGAATAATGACAGATATGTAAATCTTGTCTACTGGTTTGACTTTGACAGCACAGGCATACAGTGGTATTGATTGATCTCTGATGTTCTCTTTGAAGAATGGTAATGTAGATAACCCATACTGCAACGGGATGGAGGGCATCCTTGAGGCTTACCATGAGAGTCTGAAGACTGTCCAGCTCTACGGACCCACCAATTTTGCTCCTGTCATCAACCATGTAGCAAGGTAAGAAAAACGCAACAGCATTCGCTCAAAGCATCTGAAAACTTATACTGTGTAATCCAGTCGAAGAACTACTGATATTGATGTCTAGACTCAAATGAATAGAAAATGGTCCTTATAAAATTAGTCTTTGCTCAGTCAAACGAAGTGTTTACTTAAAAAAGAAATAATGTTGCAACTTTGAGAAAGTCACAATTGTGAGATAGATGATGTTGAAGTTTTGTTTAGGAAATTATATATAGAATTAAATAGAATGTTGAGATGTAAAGTCACAATTATGAGAAAAGTATTTGAAATTATGAGGAAAATGTCATAACTATAATGATCACACAACTATGAGAAAGTCACAATAAGATATTGAAATTATGACAAACGTACAACTATGAAATAATTATGTGAAACAGAGACAATCGCAAGCAATTCACAATTATGTAATAATAACTTGTAGAAATACTTTTAACTGTAAAAAAAAGTCACATTTGAGATATCGCAATTATGACAAAGTCACTACTGTGAGTAATAAAGTCAAAATTATGTGCAACAAAGTGACACTTGTGAGCTATAAAGTTGCAATTATGCAAAAAACAAAGTCACAGTTGAGGAATAAAACATAATTACAAAAAGCCACACTTCTGTTTGGTATTCAGACACAAGCTTCTGTACTCATGAACACTGTAGATAATGTGATTGTACTTATTGTCAGAATTAACAGGCATAAAGTATTTGTTTCATGTTGCTGTGACCGTGTGCAGACCTCCGAGAGACCAGATCTCCTTTCATAGCCTCTGTAAAATATTTTACATCACAAAGAGCATTATGGGATTTTGATGAAGGCAGAAGAGCTGTGTCAATAGCACAGGGACATCCCAGAGCAAATATATAAATGAATACTAAGTGTTCATTGAGGATGCTCATGCTTTCATTATTCATCTGCCGTGTTAAAACAAACAATCAACGGTACCAGCATGAAGAGATTTTCATATTTGGGTTATGGTTCATTTGGGTGATTTGGATCATGGTAGTGTCTGCGTGTTTGTTAATGTGAAAATGTGATATTGTGTGTGCCAGGTATGCTGCAGCAGTTCAAGACGGCTCGCAGTACTTTGTGCTTCTCATCATCACAGACGGTGTGATATCAGATATGGCTCAGACTAAAGAAGCCATCGTCAATGTGAGTTATCCTTGACCTTTCTCTCTCTCTCTCGCCTACTGTTCTCAAAACATCATCATATTCTGGTGCGACATTGCATCACAAGTGCCCCCCAGGCAAAGCCTAAGAAGAGTTAAGGTGCTTTTGGGGTCTTCTGAAGGTCCTCTCTGCACCTAATGGGATTCACCTGTCTCCGTTGCTATGGTTACCCAGCAGACTGGATTTAAAGGGAATTTGCGACTGTTTAGTTACATTATTAAAACAGCCACACCTTCCTTTTAAGATCTTGCCTGCTGCTCTGTCTCTTCTTCACACTCTACCCATGATGCTTTGGATCTTCGGTCCCACGGTAACATTTCTGCACTGACTGATATGGGTTCATGCACTTTGAGTGAATGAACACTTTACGTGCGTAATGTGTTTTTATGTCTCGAGTATTTTTATTGAAGTCCGCTATAGAAATTCCACTCTTGTGCTATTTTCTGTTGGTCTTTTTAAAATGATTAGGTAAAAATGAGCCCTTTGAAGTGTTTCTCAAATGCGCTCTCACTCTGACTGCATCTTTGCACTCACAGCGATTTGGCTTCTTATATATATTCTAGATGAAGTAGCTGAAGTGAAATGTAGGTTAAATCCATGGACTGAATTGTTTTTTGTCATCACTGATTTTTACCATTGGTGCTTTTCAAGCAAGAGAAATTACTCTGTAATAACCATTTTTAGTCATTTTAGGGCCCGAGCACAGCGGTGCAAAGGCACTATTGTTTTTGTAAGGATTATTTTTTTATTTAATTTTTTTCCCCCTTGACTATCTGGGCTTTTTGGGGACAAACCTGCTCAAAAACATTGGAATCTGCGCTCATTAGGACACTGCAGAGATTGTGTCCCGGGCGTGGCACAGGGGCTCTACGGCGCCCCCTGGAACACTTTCAATGAGCACGTTATAGACTCCGCCCAACAGGAAGTTGGCTATTCAGGGCTGTTTAAAAAATGCATGCTGTGGAATTTTATATACTCCTCTAAGAATTTCCACCGGATTGCTTCCAAACTAGGTGAACATCTCAAGACATTGGGGGCACAAAATTGCGAGTTTTTTTTTGATATCTCGAACGATTTGTCTGTGGCAAGTCGTTGAAGTTATAGTGAGAAATGAGAAAAAGGAAGTGTCTAATAACGTCTGCATACATTGTCTGATACTAATCAAACTTCAGGGGTGTGTCAGTTGTCAGATGCTGATCGCATAGATGTGACTATTAGGTGTCAAAATTATAGCACCACCAACTGGCAGCAGGAAGTGTGTCGTTTTCAGAAAGCTTTGAATTCAGCATCTTTTTTTTACTCGATTTGCTTCAAACTTCATCAGAATGATGACAAAATATGATCGATGTAAAACTGTTGATGGAATATTGATACCATAAATGCTTTTGCCCTGGCAACGTGTCAAATTTTAACATTGTTTTTGAGGCAGAAAACATGCTCAGAATTACATGAAACAGTTAATTTGAATAAGAAACATACATACACATTAAAATAAGAAACATATGCATAAAATATGCTAATATTTTAACGGTAAAATAGTTTTATATAATAATTTCACAAATGCTTATAGATAATTTAAAATAATATTATACTTACAGTAGATAATACAGTTTTAACATTAGTTAAACTAACTATGAACAACATTTTTATGTTTTAGAAAAAACTGTGTTGTATTAACATATTTACTGATATATTACTTGAGACTTACTGATATAAAAATCAAAAATAAACTTTACTTGAAGTACTACTTGTGCACAATTCACTTTTTTTTAATTATCCATAAATGTTTTTTTAATGTCACTGTTGATGAGGATTGTATGAGCTTTGAATAATATCAGTCTTTAAATGCAAGATATTTAAAGTTCACCTGAAGTATATCCTTCTCAAGTCATTGTATCTAATGGTATTTCAGTATTTGCAGAAAACACATGACAAATAATGATTACAAGAATGCTGTTTGCAGTGTATGTGTACAAATTCTGTTTTTAATATTTAATAAATCTATAAATGACTCCAGAGACGTTTTATCCCCTATTTAGTACAGTAGATATGTGCATGTTTAAACAGTCACGGAGAATCTAAGAATAAACTGAAGCCAAGCGAGGGGGTATGTGGCTCAGCGGACAGGAGAACACAGTAATTCACAGCGTTTATTATAGGCTATAGCTGCAAATGTGTCACATCACATAATTCACAGTAATCTGCACTTATTTCATGGCTGAGAGAGGTATTGTTGAAAAAAGTCAGGAAAACAGAGAAACAAGGGAAAGTAAACAAACAAGTGAGCAAGAGAGATTGCGAGAGAAGCACTTGAAGGAAAGACCTACAGGAAATAGAGCAGTGAATATATGAAGTGTGTGTGAAATGTGTTTGTTTAGACTTCCCAGCTCTATTTCTTTCAACACATGACTGCCTCTGTCCCCCGTGAGCATTTCCGGGAATGCTGACCTACTTCCAACCCCATAAATATGTTTTTATAATCCTTGCCCACTGGCACCAAGCACTCAATATCCTGTCTGCACAATGCATACAGACAGGGATGGACCAGTAGACAAAAAACAGCCTGGGACCAATACCATCCCCATCACAACACAAGTGGATAGAGTCATTTTTGGCTGCTTTGCTTATATATTAAGTGTATAAAGGTACTATATATATATATATATACATATATATATATAGGCCTATTCATACCAAAAATTCACAAGAGATTTAAAAGCGAAAAATAAAATAATTTATATTTATATGTGGGGTGCAGCAGGAGAAAATATATGCTTTATATTTAAAATGTAAGATAACTATACAGTACAGAGCGGCTTTTCCTCCTATTTTTTAAGTTGTGTGTGCTGCTTAATGCATTTGAGACTTGTTTTCTTCAGCTCATAACTTTATTCTTAAGAGTGTACCCTTATCTGTAAATATTAGAAAGTCATGCAAGTATTTCGCAAAAAAAACATGCCTTAGAAAAATGAGTGAGTTTTTGTTAGACTTGCAGACTTCACATAAGGAGCACAGCATGTACATACACATATCCAAATTAATATTTTATTCATTGAACAAATATATTTTAAAAATACTTAATGAAAGCAGAGTCAGATGTTTCAGTGAAAACCAATATAAATATATTTCATTCAGTTGAATTGATTTTCATTATGTCTGAAATTCTAAAAGATGCAGTCAGCTGTTTCCATCTTGAGTCCATCTTTTGGTTTCCCACATATAAAGCTCAAGGGTTACTGAAGGAATCGATCTGTGAATCGTAGTAATTAATGATCTAAATCACTCATTTGGTTTGATTAGCTCTCCAGGCTCCAGAATTTAGGGTTTGTTTGTGCTGTGTGTGTGTGTGTGGCTCTTTTTCATCTTGTGTGATGTGTTTTTGTGTGGCCCCGGGTGAAATTCCAATTCTAAC